>JAXGGA010001302.1:0-158316 GCA_038373865.1 Uloborus plumipes
GACAAAGTTCGAATTACAAAATAAATTAGCGTGCAAATTAACATCTTCGAGTAATCAACAGACGGCGATACAATCTTAAATTATATTGTGATCACAATTAGCGTTAAAGGGCATGAGAGACCATAGCCTAGTTGGTTTGCGCGATTGTCTGTTAAGTAAGAGGAAAACTTTTGGTTCGAGTTCGAACCCCGCTTCGGGAAATTGACAAAGTCCGAAATTAAAAAAAAATTAAATTCGTTCACTCAATAGATGGCAGCATGAGCATTCAAAATAAAATTAAGTTCCCGAAATTCGCGGGAAATATTCAGAAATTTGTGGGAAAAACCTTGTAACCTTTCACGAAAATAATTCAAAGTCCTAAAATTCGCGGGAAAATATTCAAAATTCGCGCGGAAACCCTCGCGGCGGCCCTGGGGAGGCGGTTGGGAGGTGGCTGTGGGAGGAGGCGGCGGGAGGTGGCTGCACCCAGCACCCAGGACCATGTGCCGAGGTGGCTCTGGGAGGCGGCTCCAGCCGCACAGCCGCCTCCTGCCGGTGAACCGGCCTTTTTACACTACTGACTGAGCCACCACCATGTTGCCTACTGAATACGCACTTCGGATCTTTCCTCAAGTCACGCCAGTAGTATGAGAGCCCATCTGGACCGTTTAAATTTTATTTTTTTCATCAGAGAACACATCAGTAATCCATTCGTCACTATAATGCATATGATGCTTTGCCCACTGATGCAGTCTTGCTTGTTTGTAACACTTTTTCAGAAAAGGTTTGCGTGCTAACTTTTGTTTTTTGATAAATCTTGATTCTTTTATTTGTCTGCTTATGGTATCACGTGATAATTTTGTTACAAGTCTAGTTTTTATTTGATTAAGTGACAAATTTTTCAGTTAAGGTCAGTTTTTTAATTCTTCTATCTTCACGAGAGGTAGTTTTTCTCGGTCTTCCTGAGCGAAACGCAGGTTTAAATTGATTTCCACGTTTCAGAACATTATAAATACCACGTTTAGATCGATTTAAAATCACTAAAATTTGCATAACAGAGTTACCTTCTGCTTTCAGCTTCCAGAATTTCACAACTTCTTCAGACGAGAACTGTAGTGACTTCGGCATCTTGATAACACTTTAAGCCATTGTTACACTATATAACTCGTTCAACAAAACCGCAGTGGTTCTTCACGCATCACGTTTCAAGAGATATTTGCATAAAATCTGATCTGTGCATAAACTTTTGCGACAGCCAAAAAAATATCTTTTGCATTTTCTGATTTTCGTTGCGGTTATATTTTTCAAAACTTCAAACACTTAATTAGGATCATAGTCGCCACTTACAGTATAAATATGAAAGCATTCTGCTGAAAAGATTTCTTTTTAATCAAAAATTTGCATAGTGCTTAAACTTTTGCGACGCACTGTATGTCTATTATACATCTATACTAATGCCATGGACACTGTGCAGCACCCACTGTGGGATCTTGCTGATTTATTAATGTTTACTACTAGCTCCTGTGTCTAAAGGTTTTAAAATACAGTCAAACCTCGATATCTCGAATTCGAAGGAAGCTGTAAAAAAATAGAATTATCGAAAATTCGAGTTGTCGAAATTCCTTGATTAGTGGGCGAAGGGAGTGGGTACTGCGAGTATACACGAAAAATTAGTGCACATATGCTTAAAGGCTTACATCTATTACTCCATATATATCATTTTGGAAGTAGTTAATTGGCTTCGTTACAGCAATGCAATCCAGTGAAAATCCGATTTAACATCCCCCGAATCTACGCTTTTCCCGCTCTTTGCGGTTTTTTTTTTCGTTGTTCCTTACAGCAGGTGCTGTCAATGTATTTCCCGTATTTAACGTTTTTTAACCCAGTCCGATGGGAAATGTAAAATCGGGTTTCACTGTATTTTACGCGGGTCCTAGCCTATTAATATTTTCCTGTTCCCTATTAAGTGCGCTGACCAAATTAATCCCTTTCGAACTTCTGAAACGCGGGGGTGAACGAAGTCTTAAAATGTTTCAACACAAAAACTTGATAGCTAACGGCTTAATATGAGATTTAATAATAACAGTTTATATGTTCATCCGCTATATGCTGAGGATTCGCTGTGCAACTGCTACACGTGTTCGCTGGTATGACGATGTAATTTTAAATGACAAATTATAAGTACCTCATGTTTCAAATATTTTTCTATCGGATTTCCTTCAATAATTAAAATATTAAAAAGAGGGGGAGTGGGTAAACAAAGCGTTTTCTTCAAAAAGTTTTTTGGAAATAAAGAAATCACATCCGGAAAATTCAGCAAAACTTGAAGTGGTTGAAACGTTAACCAACTTCCATTCTATAACGGCGTATTACTTCGTTCATTTCTAAATGCAATATGATTTTATAAAACATCCCATTTTATTAACAAGAGATTTTAATTAACTGACAATCGGGATCTACCAGATACTTGAAAACAATTATGCTTCAGTAGCTTACAGATAATCAATTTTTCTATGCTTCATTCATCCAAAGTAAGTGAAACTAAACCATTGCCCTTTTCGTCCTGAAACTCAAGTTTCCTATTGAAATTTTCACACTCGAATCTTGCTGATATGGGAAACTTCCCACGACATAATATTCCTCGCCACCAGTAGCTAACAGAAGTTCTTGAGTATCGTCACCCAAGCTCTAGGAGACCATTAATGTGTAATACGTGTAAAGCCATTTAATGTCCGCTCCGGTAACTTAAAAACCTCTCATTAAAGGTAAAGGTCGACTGAGTCTACTATCGGCTTATATCTCCAAGTTAACTGCAGTCCTATAGCATGCCCTGCAATGCCTAATGTGCTCTTGGAGGTGTCTCCTAGGACCACACAGGGAGGCTTGATTGTTTTTTTACTGCTTTTACTTCGGTGGAAGAAAAACGAACAAGTATCAATTTTGGAACACAGGTTTTAACCATAGGTGATGAAGTAGGCATTATGTTCCAAACGAGATCTTCAATGCAATTGGATGGAAGAAAAGCTGCGGCCTCTTTAAGTATAATGGAAAATTCGTATTTTAGCACCCAATCCGTAAGACTTGCTTTCGGTTATTTATTATATTTCTATGAAACATATATGATAAAAATACCCTGAAATGTCTTTTCAATTGTTGCCAGAGTAGTAATTGTTTTTCTTAAAACAATTGTGATCTAAACCATTTTACACCTTTTATGAAAAGAAAAGCATTTTTACTATATTTATTAAAAACATTTAACTTTGTTTTGACAAATTTTGCCTATAAAAAGGGCAGATAGTTATCTAAATACAGTATGGATTTGATTTTCAGGCTTTAATCGATATCAAAAAGACTAGTCTTTCATTTTTTTACAGATAACTAAGCACCAGATTTTTATGACATTTGCACTTTTTTATTCTTTTTTATTTTATTATTATTCTTATATTATTATGTATTTATTTAATTAACTTATTTTTGGCAATATTTGCCCCCCCCCCCCCCCGCTTTAGAGCATTATCTGAAATCTTTCATGGTTTTTTTTCTTAGCTTATAGGATATTTTTTAAAACTTTTTATGTGATTTATTTTAGGATATTTTTTATATGACATTTAACATTATTTTAACCACTACCCAGCGTAATCCTTCAAAATGTAATCTTTCTTATAAAATTTCATAAAGCAAGGGTTCAAACATATGCATGAGCATGATTTTGGAAAAGAGTTAAGGTTAATACAAAATGCTAAAATAATTGGCTTATCTAAACTCCCATGGGAACAAAAAATAGTTCGAAGGAAAAATCGTGTAGTTCAGGAACACTTTTTGACAGGAAAAATTAATACAGCTTTTGTGTTTCGTCTGAAATTTCCTGAAAATGAGTTCTTAATTTGTTTTTGAAGCAGTATTCTGTGAAAAAAATATTATTAAAAAAAAACTTTTGATGGTTAATTTCTATTTTTTTTTTTTTTTCAAAAAAGTTATTTTAGGAAACTAAAGCATATTAAATGCTTTGTTTGTATTAATGTACATAACAATCGTTTTTTCTCTTTTACAAACAAAAAGTTAGTACAGTCTAATGACAGTATCCCATATGAATATATTTCATTATGTCAAGTTAAATTTTAATTCCTTGTCTTAGATTTGAAAAATGTCGGAAAAAATAATAAGTTTAGCGAAACAATCCATTTTAGATTTTGTTCAACACAGTGTCAAAAACCAAATTTAGTCTTAATTTGATGTTGATTTGGTTTCTGGGAGGAAGAAAATCTTATGAGGATATAAAAAAATTTACTTTATAACACTAATTTTAAGAATATTTTTTTAAAGATATCAGAATTTTTCACCACTGTGCATTAAAATTAAAAAATGCATAAATAAATAAAATATAAAAAGCTATACAAGACTTGCTTTTAAGCCATTGAAAGATTTATTCTACGCTGATAAAATTATCAAAATAAGTTAGTTTTTGGGTATTCAAAAATGCCCCTAACAAATTACGAAGAATATATTTGGCTGTATTGAGGCTCATATCCGGAAAATGATTGAAACGTTATCGTAATAATTTAAATGAATCCTTATTTAATAGCAACTGAAACCTTGCATGTTTCCTAGTGATGACGACTATTTCGCTCCCCTCTTAGAACTTGCTTTAAGCCGGTTAGCTTGTTGTCTTTCAGACCCGTTTGCTTCCCTCAGCACTGTCTTCTCAATGACTGCATCAGGGTCAGACTAGTGTCTGTCATAACCTTAGCTAAGGTTCTTCTCAAGCCATACGAAGTAAAAGTCAATTCCATAAAAATCAAATTCCTAAAAAGTGGCTTGTGCAACCTGTAGTTTTAACAGTGTACATACTATACGAATTTTTAAGTTGTAACGAATTCTTTTCAAGTGTTTTTGTGGACGGACGTTTCTGACATCTCATCCATTTCAATTGCCAATATAGACACGGTGACGTCTTCGAAACGCCAAATCATGGCAAGGGTTTAATAAAGCGTTTTCTTTGTACAGCAACTTAAATGTTTGAATATATATAGCATACAAGCTTCCCTCAGCACTGTCTTCTCAATGACTGCATCAGGGTCGGACCAGTGTTTGTCACAATCTTAGCTTAGTTCCTTCTCAAGTCATATGAAGTAAAATTCAATTTCATAAAAATCAAATTTCTAAAAAGTGACATGTGCATTGTGTAACCTGCAGTTTTAACAGTGTACGTATTCGAATTTTTAAGTTGTACTAAATCCCTTTAAGTGTGTTTGTAGACGGACGTTTCTGAGACCTCATCCATTTCAATTGCCAATACAGACACGGTGACGACTACGAGACGCCAATTCATGGCAAGGGTTTAATGACGAGTTTTCTTTGGACAGCCTCTTAAATGTTTAAATATTTTTATAGCATACAAGCTTCCCATATTTGAATATTTGAAGACAGACATAACTCATAGTATTTTACCAATTCCACGCGGGCCCTTGATATATTACAGCACTTAACGCACGACATGTTTGTTACTAAATTGCACATGGATATGTATGCACATTATATTCGTATATATTAAAATACTGAAAGGAAACTAATAAATAAGTTTCCTGCTTAGATGAATTCCGGAAATGTTTCAACTCTGAAACTTACCTTGGAGAATAGATTTTCCGTCGGGGCCTTTTTTCCAGCCAACCAGAAGCGTTTGAACCGCGTGACAGAAACGTATGAGTAATTTTAAATGTCCCCGCGGTTGTCGCATGTGGTTCAGTAGCTGTGACGGGGTGTTTCTAAAGCAGCCGTTTGCAACGCTTGCTGAAGCCCAACCCATGGCATTTAGATATTTGATTGCACGGGCGGCTAGTTGATGTCAACGCAGAGGAGTATCTACAATAATTATTTCCCGTGCGTTTGGAATGAGGATTATAATAAATTAATACAAACTAGGAGGGTGGGACTTAGCCGTTGACAGGAACAATTCGAATCAGTCATTGAAATTTCAGAGAAAGGTATTCTAAACCGCCCATTACATAATGATATTTTAGTTGATTATCGTGTAATCTTCATTTGAGAAGCGGAGATTAGGGGCAGTGAAGGGGGATGGGGGATACACCTTAACCAGTGACGTATTTCCGTACGGGCTAGTAGGGCTAAAGTTAAAAGTGACAGAATTCTGGGGGCAGCAAGATATTTTTTTTACCCTATCAAAGAATGAAAACTTTTCATCTAAAAGTATAAGCATTGGTTATTTTTTTAATTCCTTTATTCTGTTTTCCAGTTCCTGTCGGTATATTTAGTATATTTAAGACTAGGTTCTTATTTTATATTACTAATGGAAACCTTGGTTAACGCGATTCTCTTGACTTCTGTACTCATATTCCATTAATGATTCCCTCATGAAACATAAACTCTCTTTCACTCTCTTTATACACGTTTGAAAAATTGAGGAGCCGTCAAATTCATACATTCACTTTCTGCATATTTGACCTAGCTAAGGCGACCAGTTTAAAAAGCCATGTACGGCTTTGTATCCAAAGCCTACCTGTCCCATCCAAAGACGCATCTACCCTTAACCCTCGGTTTTAACTAATGTTGCCAGTTCTAGTATGCTAACCCAAGTAGCACACTTCGTTTTTTAAAGGTTGTAAAATGGTTATTAACGTTATAACAACCGCTTAATAACGTTTATAAAACGTTTAAAGGTTTTTTGTGCTACCTGGGAATACACACACACACACACACACACACAAATTCTGGATGCATTAGTGGAGTATTTGAATGGTATTAAGAAAAATATGACTGAAAACGAACCAATAACTCTTAACAAACTGAAATACTTTTCCGGTTAGGGAGGGAAGGGTACAATTTTTTTTGTCACTAATAAACTAGACATCGTAAGTGTAACCCTTTATCTGTTTACTTATTTATTTTTAAACTTTTAATGAATTTAAACAATCATAGTCTTTTTCATTTTCATGAAGCTTTGGAGATAGCAAACATGTTTTAATGTCAAAAGCAAGTTGATGTACCCGTATTCCTTGCATAACTCGCATTTAATCAAGTTTAAACAACACTTTATTTGTTTTCTTTCTCAACATCTTTATTTGTTTTCAAAAATGGAAAAACAGAATATACTTTCAAAATGTTACACAACCGCACGCAATACAGTTAAACCTAAAATTGGATAATTTATCCATTGAACAATATGCTTACTTCTCAAATTTTGTATAGCAAGGCATTTTATTGAATCCAATTGGCCCAAATAAATTTAAAGTAATGAGTTGTCATTATTCTAGTGTAAGATAAATCTCTCTATACTTGCAATACATCAATAACTTGACTATTTCATCCATGGACTGCAATTTCGTGCTTTTTTGCACTCGTCAGCATAGAATAAGAAAATAACCGAGCTATAGGCAGAAATCCTCTGAAATAAGCAAAGAGAGCCAAAGAAAAAACTGGTAGCTAATGAGAAATTATAGCACCAGCGAAAGACCGCACATTGATACGGTACAACTCGACCATTTTTAACTGCACAAAATAAAGAGCTTTGGAATCGGAATTATATTTTTAAAAAATAAATAAATAAAACAGTTAAAATTTTTTTGAGTTGAGGATAAACCATTCAAGACAGGTCACGCTATGACCAAACCACAAACTGTATACTCAGTTGTGATCGAGAAAGTTACGTGTGTAGCTTACATAAAAAAAATGCATGCATAATAATTAATAGAAAGTAACCCATACAATTATGATTTACTTTGTTAAAACAATGCTTGGCAATGTTTGAAAAGTAGACATCAATATGATCTAGAACAATACCAGATATAAAGCAACAAACGATGTTAATAAATATTTTTTTTTCTTCCTTTAATAGCAATGAAGAAAGTAATAAATTTAATTGTATTTATTTCAAGAAATGTACGTTTAAAATTGCCGTTTTATAAGCATCGAGTACTTAACAAGTATTCTTCCTACACTCTGCAAATATAATAACATATCATGTACCAAAACTATAAACTATTTTAAGTATAAAACAAAAGACTAAAATATCAAATCAGTAAACTGGTTTCATTCGAAGTTGGAAATATTATTTAAAGAAGAACTTGATAGAAATTGCTCAAGCAAAACTTAACTCAACCATTAAAGTATCAAAACCAGATTGTATCTTGAGCTGTACTGAAATAATACTGAAGTTGCCAAAGAAACCAAAGATGCTTCAGACGTTATTTTTTTTTATCACTGAAAGCAACTATGTATCAGAAAACAAGTTAAGCAAAGAAGAATTGCGTTTCGAAAGTAAATTTCTCGTTTTGCTTGAATGACATTTATATTACCACCAAAATAAGTCATGACACATGATTTCGAGGTTAAATTTAGCGTTTCTGTCTACTCTTAACTTCAAGCGCACGACGTAATCCGTCTACTTTTAAGATCTAGGATCTTGTCTTGGGATCTGCGCTAGAAAGATTTATGCCCAAAATCTTTTGATTATAATAATTTTGGCTTAGAAATTGATTCTTGAAGTGCTAAAACCCATTTATGCAGGCTCTGAGAAGATTGTTCAAAGCATTAGTTTGTTCTTGCATTCAATATTTGCAAACTGGACGAATGATTCAGTGAAAATGCGCCTCCAAATATTTGTTTATATCAGATGAAGAAGCATCCTGAAGCAGAGCCAGGACTTTCATGAGGATATTAAATGCTTCAAGCAAACCTCTAACTTTCCCAAACGACCATTTTGGAGGGGAGAAAATGCAACATGCCTAAGAAGCTGTCTGTACGTTAAAATATAGCTACAAAATTATTTTGCATGTGAATTTTGCTTTTTAAATTAATGCTTCCGTGAGTTATTTCTAACAATTTTTCTATAATATAATATCTATGACATTTTTGTATCGGAAGTTGTTATATCTAGTTGTTTTGGATGTTATATGTCCTATAAAGCTTGATATCTGGGCAGGTCCCGATTAAGATATTCGGCGTTCCTTTTCAACCACTTTTTCGAGGGCCTCTTGTACTCAAATATTAAAATTTCAGCTATTTGGTGGCCCCTCAAAAATGAGTGCCTTAGGACACAAACGAGTTGGTCTATTCAGTAATCAGAAAATTAAACGGAAACGTTCACTAACGTTTTGAGAGTCTTCCATATTTTCAAGGACTCTTGTATTTCCTGTTTTTTATTTGTCTTCATGGCTCGGATAATTCCTTGATTACATGGTGAGATAATTACGTTTTTCTCACTGGATTTCAGAAAGTATTTTGAAAACGAAAACACGAGAGGAGAGGGTTTTTTTTTTTTTTTTTTTGGATTTTGTCGCTGGTTTAAAGAAAATAATTATCTTAAATTGATAACCGAAGTTTTGATTGCAAAAAAAAAAAAAAAAACATGGTATTTTAATGTACAACTTATACACAACAGGTGGGACTTGAATAGTCTAATAACATTCAACGACTGTGATATCATTAACCGTGATCCCATAAAGCGGCGACCACTGTTTTTTCATTTATACAATCTTTTTCAATATTTCATGCATTAATATATCGTCGCCACCATGCTAAACTTACGAATGTGAAAATTGGCATTTTTCAGGAGGGCCAAAACACTACATATAACTTTTTCCCACATGACGTATTTGGTTATTTTCAATATTTAAACTTTTATAGAGATCTTTAAGTGCAAAACTATCGTTCGAAGGTATCATTTTAATTTTAATTATTTGTAAAATTCGAACTTGAAAAGTGAACTTGAAAAACGCGATTTTTCATATTCGTTACTTTAGCATGGTGCCGACGATATTATGAAAACATTTTAGAATTGTAAACAACAAAATAGTGAAATAACGCTAACAGCAATGAAGGTATGCACGACACTGTTTCGTTTAATTCAAATGCAAGCTTTCTTGAAAATATACCTCTTAGTGACTTTCATTAAAAAAATATTTTCCAACTTTTAACCAAAAGTGGTCGTACTTTCACTTTGAAAAACATCGTTCTAAAATTCAAACAAGTGTGCGGCAATAAGCAAGTAAAAAATTGTTAAATTATACAAATCGGAAAAACAATCGAGCAGGTCGTTTTCGCTTTCTAAGGAATATCCTCCACACAGAAGATATAAATGGGAAATGAATTCGGTCAAATGATTCTTGCCCATCCATTTGTTGCACTGAAGCACTAATGCTTCTCCCTTCCCATTTTTTGTGGTCATTTTCTTGGGAACTCAACTCTTCAGAAGATGTGTATCTCATTGGACTAGAACGGTCACTTTTTTTGCCATTAGTTTTCACTTAACCCTCCACAAACGAGGTGAATTGTCATACATCCTTGAGTCACCGCGTAAGAAAGAGGCGTCACATTGAAGAGAGCTTTGAGGAGAAGAGAAAAAAGCTTAGTTGCTTTTAGAAATGCGATTTTAAAAGCTTTTTCCTAAACTTTTTTGGGGAACAGCAGTAAAAAGAAAAGCAGCATCATTAGACGTCACGTTTATCCTTGATTGCAACTAGCGGCCGATTTTTGAGCAAAAAGGTGTTGAGTAGGTTGATAACCTGTGGTTGCCAACGAACAATTGAAAGTTCTTTTTAGAAAAAAAAATAATGCGTGAAAATATGCTGTCTACATTAAAAGGATTTTTTTTCGTCTAGTTTAATGTTCATGAGCAGTAGGTAGACATATTTTTACGTACAAATGAAAACATTCCATGTTAATTTTGATTCAGAAAATGATTTTGGATTTTTGACAACCTGCTTAGACATCCAGTACAATTTATTATTCTATCTCAGATCATACAAGTACATCTTTTGGCTAACTATTGTATGAGTGATTATTGTTAAATTTATAGTAGCTTTTCCGCAAGATTTTAGGAGATGTCCTAATATCTTGTGGAAAAGCCACTATAAATTTAACAATTATCACTCATACAATAAATATTCAAACGATGAACATTGTGATCCCAGAAATAGTAAAAATTTGTATTAGAT
This sequence comes from Uloborus plumipes, assembly GCA_038373865.1. Taxonomy (NCBI): domain Eukaryota; kingdom Metazoa; phylum Arthropoda; class Arachnida; order Araneae; family Uloboridae; genus Uloborus; species Uloborus plumipes. The sequence continues at coordinate 10,929 of JAXGGA010001302.1, forward strand.
GTCTTTGCAGCTTGTCAAAAATCTCAGATTATTTCACGAGTTGAAAGTCACAAAATTTGTTTTATATGTAGGAATTTGTGCCTCGAACCAAAAATACCTTCATAATTCTTATTCTTTTTCTACCCTCCCTAATCTTTTGCAATTAATTACATTATTTTTCATATTACTGCATTTACCTGCTGGTTCATTTTATAAATTAATTTATCTATTTTATTTATTATACCCTTGTTTTTATTTATTTTATTTTTTATTTTTTGGTTGCTTGAATGGCAATTGGAGAAAACAGCTCATGAAGTTGTCAATTTTATATGTGCATATTAAGTTGACGCATTACATTAATGAAATTGCTTTCATTGTAAAAAGATTCAAAAATAAGAAGAAAATCTATTCATTTGTCTTTTGTACTTATTTTTTTTTTCCTTGCGTATGAGAATGGGAGCGACACTTTAGAGAAAAAAATCTTAAGGATTTCAGTTTTAAGAGCAAACATACATGTATTTACATAATTTCCTTTAATTTGAAAAACTACCTGTGACATGAACAAGATCTTCATTTGGGTTTTATTTAGGATTTTCGTTACGTCTTTTTGCAGCTAGTCAATTACTTTTGAAAATTATCTTCTCACGGAACACGGAAAAGAAATAGGTCACTATAAATTAGGATTTCAAAAAATGGGTCGTAATGTTGAAAAGTTTGGATGAGCTTGAAATAGACAAAAATAATTATTTCGTCTGACCATCTTAATGCTAATGCTTTCTAATACTTTCAACAACACGTAAATACCAATCTAAATACTCTAAACTTAGCTATTGTCATTTCTATATTGTTTGTAATTAAATTATCGCAACCTTTTTGCTGCCGTTAGCTTACTGTTTGATTGTAATTTGTTCCTTAATTAACAATAGCTTGAAAATTTAGTATTATGTTGTACCAAAAGTTGGAGTTAATTATCTTGCAAAAAGAGTATTGTTAAACTTAGCCATATTTTGGTTCAACATGCGTAAGTACGCACCAAAATATATTAAACTTATGAATCATTTTTTGTAAATTGGCACCATTTTTTGGTATAACATGTATCTTTATTACATTCTTAAAATTCAAAGAACCATGAACTTTTAATTGTACCACGACGTCTTGTGAAATCGACCAATTTTTGCTGTTGATATGACATCAAAAACAACAGTCTATTGCGACATAATACATACGTAATACTGTGGCAGTCGGTGTGGAACGTGGAATTATAGCATGAGCCATCGTCTTTCAATATCTGTATAGTTGTCTCAAACGCCCCTGCATGTCATACTTAGAGACATGTCTAGCTCCTGTTGATGAAACTACAGAATTTATGCCAGTTTCTTGAGAACTTCGCGCGACTGTCACTAAAATTTACGAACCTAAGTTTACAAACACAGAAGCAACCATCAATTCTGTCAGGAGAGTTTAAATAGGAAGACAGGATTGCGTTCGCACTTCGTTGTTATTTATACGATTCCCATTGCATTGCTTTCGCAATATTTCACGAAGTTAAAAGCGGATTTGAAAAACAAGCTGGGGATCAGGGTGTGAAGTACGTTTTAATTTATTTCGAGACTACGAGGAGTTCTTTCTCAAAACTAAATACTAAACAATAATAACAGTTACAAAAAAATTATAATGACTAATCCGGAAATCGTGAAAAATGACGATTTCGCTATGTGCAATTGAAGAAATATTTTTCAAAAATGGTTTAAAATTGTCCAAAAGTGTTTTATTGAGATGCCTTACGAAAAGTAAGTTTTTTAAGTTAAGTGCAAAAAAAAATTAAATAACACAGAAGGGTTATATTAAAACGCGTGTGCAAATAATACAAATGTAAATATTTTAAAATATTTCTTGCAAAAAGTTAACGCAAATATTAAACATTGAATGTAAAAATTAACTTTAAACTTTGAGATATTTTTATTAAAATTGGTATGTTGAACCAAAACTGAATCATGTAAAATTTGTAAAAATAATTATGAGCAATAGAGCAATATTAAAAAACGTACAAGTTTATTTCATAATTTTGGAATTATTTTAAGACGCATTTAAATTTTTCTATAAAACTGTTGTGTAAAAAAAAACTGTTGTGTAAAAAAAAAACTGTTGTGTAAAAAAGAAACTTTTTTTAATGATTTTTATTAAGATTAAAAAGTTCATTCCTTAAGATAAGTATTGGTACATTTATAGTAAATAAGTGCAGTACATTTAAGTTTTAATTGATTGTTTCTGTAACATTTAAAAAAATTAAAATATTCGTTCCGAAGAAATTTTAAACTTAAAATGTTGGAAACGATTTTTGAGTCAAGAATTAAGTTTATTTTAAAAATTCTCATACATAATCTATGAATTATTACCTTATCAGGGTAGCAATCTTCCGGATAATCATCCAGACAGGGGAAAGAAAATTGCAATCAATGAATCAATTGATGAGCTTAGTAGAAGATATTGTAAAAGAAATGAAGATTGTGTTTTGGCGGATGATTATATTTTTTCTTTTAAACCGGATTTTTTTCTCTCAAACTCTTGAAACAAAGCTTTGAGCACCTCAAATAAAGCTAAGTCATCGTCTAAAGATTACTTTACGGATGAAAAGACTGCGAATGAGACAACAAAACTAAAGATTAAGAAATATTTCAAATACTACATTGGATGAAAAATAAAATTTAAAGTTTCACCAAGAAATTGGTTAAATTGAGCTAATTTTAGCTGCAACCATATTATTGGTGAAAAATTTTACCAATATACTGGGGCTTTGGCAAAATGATGTGAACCAAAAGCACCATAACAGTGGTGAAACTTTTCACCAATAATATTATTGCAGCTAAATTTTGATAGATTTAAAACATTCCTTGGTGAAACATTGATTTTATAAACGTGTACGACAATTGTAACTTAAAATGTATGCAATTTTTTACGAACCGATTGATATACATTGCAAAAAATAAGTTACTGTTTTTACAGTATATAATACTGACAGCCGAAGTTCCGGTTTTTAAAACTGTAAAATAGAGTAATAAACTGTAAAATTGCTAACTTTAGTTTATTACTGTGCATTTTACAGTTTCAAACTGGAACCTTGGCTGCCAGTATTATACTTTAAAAACAACAGTTTAGTTTTTGTATGTAATCACACAAGTACTTTACTTGTGTGACTTGCTAAACGAGATTTTTTAACAATTTCATTTTTAAGATTATTTTTTAAATGAAGTTTACCGGTCACGTGCGGGCCATTTTGGGACATCGGTTTTAATGTTCTCAATTCTAGTAAGACATCCTCCGAATCGTTAAAAATGCTTAAACATTTGCTCTGATTTCCTACAAACTATTTTTTAGAGTTAGTTTCAAAAAAAGAAGTAAATTGTGAGGCATTCCACAAAAAATAGACATTCCGGTTTAAAACTGTAAAATGCACAGTAATAAACTGTAAAATTGCTAATTTTACAGTTTATTAATGTGTATTTTTCAGTTTTAAACTGGAACTTCAGCTGCCAATATTATTCTGTACAAACAGCAGTGTATTTTTTGCAGTAAAAAGCTATGACAAAATTCGTACTTACAAAGACAAATGATACACAAGCAAAACAGGATCCTTATTTCTCATCAACTCTCATATTCCAATTTTGAACCGTCTCTCACACAAGATACCCACCTACAGAAAACATCCCTCTTGAACCAACGAAACATTTCGATATTCTAAGAAGATTCACGACTAAATTGTAACACTGTGATAATTATGTAACAATTTATGCAGATAAGGAAAGACATTACTTTTGTTTTTCATTCACGCTCGTGTAATTTTGGAAAATTTTCATCTGGCGGACTGAAAGATAATTTGCATTTTTCCATCCGAAACAAGTTTGCTGATTTGACTAAAGGATGGATTTGTAACAATCGCAGGGAAATCATCTCGTCCAACAGAAGTAAATCACCACCTGTGCCACATAAAAAAGAAACATAGTTTCTGCTTTCTTTGTGGCAAGCTTGCCCGCAGAAGAATAAGAAAGATATAAAAGTAAGCTCAATGTATCGTAAAAATATCGCTGAAATAATAAGGTAAAAATAAATGTTAGGAATTTGATAACTATTGAAAAGTAAAAGTTTGAAAATGGGGTTATGAAGAAAGGAATTGTTTGTTTGTCTGCCGTCTTCCCTATAACTTTTGAGGGAATATTCAAGCAAAAGTTCTTTTTTTTCTTTTTCAAAATACCTTTGTCAGAATACTCCAATTGTTTATTTTTTATTTGAAAGAATTGAACATTTTTCATATAACGCCTGTTGGAACACTTTCATTTTAAATGAAATCTGAACAAAAAGATGGAATTACTTTGGACAAACTTTATTTTAAAGAGATTTTGAAGAAGAATATATTCAAAGCAGCATTTTTAACTTATATTTTTTAATCATGTATTTTTAACAATTGCTTACATTGAAGAAATTCGAAACATTTTGTAGAAAAAGGCAGTATCATTCTTTTCGCACCAAAAAATTTGAAAAAATTAGATTCTGAACACATTTATAGTTTTTGCAGTTGTATTTCTTTTGTGGGAGGAAGATAAAATTTGAACAAAATAACAAAACTAGTGAAGTAGAAGAGGTATTATAAATTAGAGACCATTTGATGACAGCTTAGCGACATCAGGCCAAATTTTGTGCAAAAAATTAGCTGTTAAATTTAGTTTCAACTTGGAGAAGTTGGCAAAATTGGGCGAGTTTACCATGGAATCCTTTGTTAAACTCGATTTTTCACTGACGATCTCTAAAAACTTTTCATTATGCAGGCTCGCAGCAAATTATGAGGCATAGGTTTTTTTTACATACACTGCTCGACATTGAAAATGCAACACCAAGAAGGAGTGGTCAGAAATTGATGAAATTTGGTAAGAAGACAGAGACAGCATGAAACAATAAGTGATATTTATTTCAAAATAAATAAGCAAAATTTAGAGCGAGGACGGCGTCGGCTCAGTAAGAAGTAGGACCACCGCGGACAGCGATGCACGACGAAACACGTCTAGGCATGGAGTCAATAAGCCTGCGGATGGTGTCCTGAGGGATGGCACTCCATTCCCTTTCAACCATTTGCCACAGTTCGTCCTCTGAACGAGGCAGTGGCAGGTTCTGCAAACGGCGTCCAATCACGTCCCACGCATGTTCGATTGGTGACAAGTCAGGAGAGTATGGTGGCCAGGAAAGCATCTGTACACCTCGTAGAGCATGTTGGCTGATTCGAGCACTGTGAGGCCGGGCATTATCCTGTTGAAAAATTGCATTTGGCAGACCCTGAAGGTAGGGGATTGCCACCGGCCGCAGTACATTATCTACATATCGTTGGGCCGTCATAGTGCCCCGAATACGAACTAGAGGTGATACGGAATTGTATGCAATAGCGCCCCAAACCATTATGCCACGTTGTCGCGCTGTGGGGCGTTCCACAGTTACTGCCGGATTCGATCTTTCTCCACGTCGACGCCACACACGTATGCGATGACTATCGCTGGACAAACAGAAGCGGGATTCATCTGAGAACACTACGGTTTGTCATTCTGCCATCCACGTCGCTCTGGTCCGGCACCATTCCAAACGTTGGAGTCTGTGCTTTGAGGTCAATGGCAGTCTTCTTAGCGGGCGCCGTGATTGCAGGCCACGTGCAACCAGTCGACGGGAAATGGTTCTGGTAGACACAGGAACATCCAGGGTACCTTGCACGTGCTGCAGAATCGACGTACAAGTGACTTGCGGGTCCGCCACAGCTTGTCGGCGAATCCGTCGATCCAAGCGCTCTGACGTCACTCTGGCTGCACCTGCACCCGTCAATGTGGCTACATTTCCTCTTTCCAACCATCTCCGACACAGCCGATGCACAGTGCTTGCATCCATGTGGGTATCAGCTGCAATTTGACGTATGGACTAACTTCCCCTTCTCAGTCCGATCACCATACCCCTTGTAAAGTCGTCTATATGCTGGAAGTGTCTTCGTTGAGGACGGCGTGGCATTTCCTCCTATCACACGTATCCTTCGAGACAAAAACCAAATTTCTCCGATAATTAGTCTGGCAGAAAAACCAACATGAACATAGCCCACTTTTCAACTTCATTCTCTTATATCTTACATCACGTGCGTCGGAGAGCTGCGCATTTATATCATTTGCATAACTCAGTGACGTGCGTCTACGGTAAAGTTTGCATGAATTTCTGACCACTCCTTCTTGGTGTTGCATTTTCAATGTCGAGCAGTGTATTCCTAATCTGCTTCTAAGCAACTTTCATACAGTTAGGTTCAAAAGGTCACTTCCGAACAGCACGTATGTACATGTCAGGCCATAAAGTGTACTACTTACATTAAAACTAAGGATGGGAAACACAATTGCAACTCTTCAAAGAGCGATTAGCTCTGGCCTGTCAAATGCAACTGAAGGGGCAAATGGATAAATATGATGTGTGACATTTGAATTTCGCCGATTTACACAAATTCAAATTAGCGTGTGTTCAATTGTGTCAACTCACGAACACAATTGAAGGGGCAAGTGAATAAAGGTAATATGTGACAATTTTTTTAATTCTTAGAAAAAACTTTCAAGGAAAAAAAATATATATTTCCTTATCACCTATGTCTGTGGTAAAAAGTAAGTTTTTCAAACATTGTCACATATCTTTATCCACTTATACCTTCAATTAAAAGACTTAGACCGCCAGCTTCCCCCCTCCTTCTGTCTCTACCTCTGAGGATACTTTAAGGTACAAGATATTTATTCCCATTGGACCTCCGCAAAATTTAGCAATCAATTTATTAAAAAAATAGCAAAATTAAGTATCAAAACTTCTGATAATTTTTGTATTATTAATTCAGTGGACACCGGTTAATTGAATCAGTGTTTAGTTGAATCAACCGCTTTAATGATTCAAATCTTCAAAAACAGAACAAAATTCATCTTCATTAAACTAGACGTAAACTATTGAATCGAAACTGTTTAGAACAACATGATTTATATAAGCAGCGGCCACTGTCTAACTGAAACAATACTGTAAGTTGTACACACAGAAACCTATGAGGCCATGTATAAGTAAATATTACGAAATCTTTATAAGCAAAGGTCCAGTTTTAAACCATTTAACTCAAATTGAGACTATCAATTCTAGCCTAGCCAAAACAATTGCTGAGTTTGCTGCGAAACAATAGATATATATAGTCATATTTATCTTGTAGACTACAAGTAGACTGTACTGTAAATTCATTTTAAGACAAAAAATGAAGTATGATGATTAATCCTCAATGAGTGAGATGAGGTGTCTTACACGCCAGAAATATTTAAATTTTGAAACATCATTTTACTTTACTAGATTGCATTGCCAGTTCATCTAACTTATTTTGAGGCCAAATACCAAGTGACTGAGCATAAACAAGTTGGCGTTGAATGCAGTCTATTATATTGCGATCTGCGGTGTAACAAGCCCCACCTCACCAAAGTGGAAAAAATGTAATTTTTATTCTTTTTTCTTATTGTTATACTACACTGAAATTAATAATTTTCCTGTTATATGACATAGTTAATTTGTAGTTTTGAGGTCTTTAAATAGTTTTATAATACAAATTACAAGATTTCTGCATTTACATACAATAGTTTTGTAAATAATTAACATATAATATAGTTTTGTATGGACATGTAACAGTTGCTGTACTGTTTTAGTTATACTTATATAAATTAACACCGGCAAAAATAATTGTTAAATTTCCTACTTTAGTTTGTTAAATTTTGTATGTGTATATGAAATATAAATTTGAGGTTGCGTATACCCCTCCTCACTACTTACGTTGCAATAAAAAAAAAAAAAATCACCTAGCCAGTTAAAGGTTAAAGGGAAAACTGTTTCGTTAAAAAATAAATATTTCGCAGTGTGGCATTGCCGTGCTTTAACTTTACAAATCAAAATTTCCTTTTACCATCTCTCATCTGTTCTTTTGCAAGTGATACAAAGATATATCATCGCATCACATAGGACGGCCACTTAATAAGGCTACTTATCCATCTTAAAAAGAAACAGTGACGAACGTTGTAGCAATTGGCTTCCATGCTAAAAAGAAATGTACAGGTTTCACACCTCTTGTTTGGGAGTGACCATTCGAAATGAAACAGATCTTCGGAGCCACGAACAGGAATCGAAAGATCAAAAACATTTCTCTCGAAAACGAACTTGGTAAAATACCACCCAAGAATCTCAAACGAAAAGCGACATAAAATTACTACGTTTGCTTCAGAAAGCTACTATTATCTGCGGGGATTTCCCCACACAGCCCTACCATTAGTTAAACTTTGTCTTTTGCTTCAGCGCAAAACGAAGAAAAAAGCCCTCTGGGCTCATGGTATTGTTTATGGGTCCGTAATGATTTCTTTTTTCATGTAATACCTTTATAATCTAACATTGGAACCATTTCATTATGCCTCGGCCAAATTTCTTAACACCTGGTGCAACGTTATAACAGCTATTGGACACGACCGGATGCAAAATTATAATATTTAATGATAACCTTTGTCTTATTGGTGTGAAGATACGGGTGTAATGAATACATGATTCGGTTTAGAGTGACAACTTAAATATATGTTACTTTTTTTTGTAAGGCACGAAACTGGTAATAATACCAAAATCACAAAGTACAACTGAGAGGAATTACAAAAAATCAATTAGATTTTTGGTTGCTATGAAAACGAAGGACATTTCTTCTTGATGCAAGGATGACGTGCCATCTTCTTTGGGTAAGATTTTTTTTTTCTTTTCGACTTGCATCGATTCCGAACTTTTTGCCAAAATTCGCTTTAAAACTTCTAATTTAGGCAGCAGAAACATACGTGTTCTATAAGTAAATGACTTTAGTATCGTTGCCAGCAGATAACTTCCATCATCGTGGAATCCTTACTCATATTTCTTTCTATCACCAGAAATTTTAAACAGTATATAACATATTCCCTATATTCCCGTAGTACTTTTAGTACTTTTGAGAGAATTCTCTGTATGTATGCTGTACGTAACGAATCGTCATTTTTTTTTTAATCGATCGATTGATGTAAGGCAGAAAGTATTTATTACTTTAACTAAAACCAAATCTAAACTATTTTAAAACTTGTAAAACATCTCCTTCTGTTTAAATAAAATTTTAAAGGACTTACCTTAAGTTCTGCCTCTGCTTTTTGTACCACTGCTAGATATAGTATATATTCACAAACACAGTCAGAATTTGTCTTCTGTATCGGGGGGGGGGGGGTCAACAGTCCTTTCTTGTGCATAAACTAACGAACTTAGACTGACAATGTGTGTTTAAAACAGAGGGTTTTAAGCCCCTCGCTGCACCACTGCTAACACTAAAAGGAAGCCCTATATATTTTTTCAGCCACTAGGTTTTTAAGCAATTTTATGTACAGTACTATTGTTTTTCTTGTTGTTTTAACTATTGTCTAAATACGAAGACTAATTCATTTTAAAAGTTTGCTGTAATAGAACATCTACTATTCATCATCTATATTTTAGATTAACTAACCTTTAAACTCACTTGAAGTGTGGTTGTTACTTTCATATATTGTATTATTTAAATACTATTTATAATAGACCCAAGTAGCACTAGGGTGGTTCAAAAAAATTTTTTTTTTTGCTACGGACCAAGGCGCACCCTATTTTTTTTACATTTATGTGTAAGATCACTTCCTTAACATTTCAGCTCCCTACTCTTAATGGAAGATGGTGCTCAAACACCCTTCATTTTTACGCTTTTTCGTAATTTTCACAATTTTTGCGTTTTTCTAACTAAAGAGACCATTTTCTTGGAAGAGATTTTTTTTTCAATTATTCTCATTTTCCAACTCATAAATATTAGTTCAAACAATTGGAAATTTTCTTAATCGTTTGAATACATATAGCAATACGTTTGATACAATCGATTATTTAGTAGATCGCAGCATACAATGCAGATTGCAGTACTACTCCTCTACATGTTGTGCTATAATTTTCAAAACTTACTCTTGCCAAAATAGAGTTGTGGAAGAACTGTGCAAAATGTTTATTATGTTTTTAAAGTAGTGGGATGCAGAGAAGAAAATTGCAAGATTTCAAGTTTTAAACTAATAGTGCTAAGAGTATCACAAGAAGAATGAATTAAATTATAAAAACTAATTGCACAAAATAAACTATTGTAGCTAGTCTGGCAGAGAACTAATCTGAAATTTAGGCAAAGATATTTACTTCATGCTTACTTTGGCCATCATATTCCTCACAATTTCTATTCTTTTTAATAACTTTAAAGCGAAAAAATGTTTGGCAAAAAATTGAACAAACAAACAAAGAAAGAAAAAAAAAAGAATGTTGCACATAGAACTTAAAAAATACTTTAACAAGTTTATAACTTCAACACTGTAAACTTTTTATAACTTTATAGATAAATCTATGATCACTATGGCTGATTATAAAGAGATAATTGAGTTATTATTAGTCAAATAGGGAGCCTATCTGAGAAAATCCAGTCTCTTATATGCCTTAAAATATGTATGTTCCTATATAAGAAAGAGATTTTTCATATAATCTAATGATGAGAGAAAAAACCTAGGTACAACACTTCCTAGTTTTAGCACCTTTTTATACAGTAAAACAAATAGATAGATTGAACTTTAATAGATGATCCATTTGCTATTAAAACTTCTGGGAATATTTAAACTTGGAAAAACCTTATAAGATATGAACGACCTGGAAATTGAAATAACAACTAGGACAGTTTTACTAAAGTACTTGTCACACCTTTCTGGTGAATTAATTAGTTTGACGTAGTTTTTTGTATCAAATTCTAGTTGAAAGAAAAGCAAGTTATTATAAAAATAAAGATGTGAAATATAGCAAGTGTAGTACAATTGGATTTTTTTTAAACATGAATATTAGGGATTATTTTCTAACATTCTTCGTCCTACGCCCCAACGAATGCAAATATAATATCAATCACAGAATTAAAAGAAAAAATTAAAATAAATAAATAATGGTGAATAACGTTGCTGAGGAAAATGTTCAAATAATTCAAGATTTTAACAGAATTTTTTTCAATAATGAGGACAATAAGCAGTTTTTTTACCTGCTGTTGAAGAAAATTGAGTACTTATCCTTGCTGAGAAAATAAAATATTCAATACTAAAAGTCTCTCTCTATCTCAAAAAAAAAAAAAAAATATATATATATATATATATATATATATATATATATATATATATATACATAGAAAGTTGAATTGCATAGCAAGAAGCTTAAATATTTTGGCTTTTATTAAAAACTTCTAGCAAATTTCAGTATAACAACACTGCTTGGCACAAAATGAACTTCAAAGGTATCTATATGACACTATTCTTGCTGTTTCTTATGTAATATGCCCTACTAAATCCAAATATGATCTCCATTTCCCTCTTCATGGTAATCACTCGAACATAACTAGAATGAATCTAAATAATACTGAAAGGTTCTTTACTGAATTAAATCTGCGGTGCGACTTATATGTAACATGCGATGTTTCCAAGGTTTTAGAAAAATTTTACAGCTTGAAAAATTTTTTGGACGTGGGAGTCATAGAAGCAGTCCAATGTTATTGTGTTGCACAAAAAAATAAGCAAAATTTTGAAGCAGAAAAAAATTAGTTGTTGATGATATGTTAAAGATTTTAAGGAGGGAAGGGGAAAATACCCCCATGAGTCTCCCTACTTGCAAAAAGTGTTTATGATTTTGAACTTTTCACCTCTCTAGCCCTATAGAAGAATGTTAATGGTAAATATAATGCTTCCTTTCCCTCCAAATAATATCTATGAAATTGTCGAAATCTAATGAAAATAGGAGGGGAGGGGGGGTCGCTATTTTCGAAAAGTGGGAGGCAATGGGGGAAAAGGGTGGCCATATCAGGATTCAGGGGATCATTGAACATAAGAATCAGCAAGAATGATTGGAAAACACCTGGATTTTTTTTTTTTTTTTTTTTTTTTTTTTTTTTTTTTTTTTTTTTTACCGCTCAACGGAAAAAAGCTTGAAATTGACAAAAACTGGAGAACTATGTGAGCTTTGAGCACCGTCTTTTTATTTAAGTAGGAGGTTGAAGTTTTGGCAGTATATTAGGGTGGATACAGGTAAAAAAAATGAGCCACCGCCGTGACCTCTAGGACAAAACTTTTGCACACTTCGTTTTTTAAATGTTGTAAAATGGTTATTAACGTTGTGACAACGGATTAAAAACGTTTATAAAACGTTTAAACGTTTTTTGTGCTACCTGGGGAAGAAAGTTCAATTCGAGTGTTTATTTCAAAAAATACATTAAAAAGGAAACAAAATATTTTTTAAAAATCTTCAATATGTTTGGAGAATTTATTACTACTTAAGAGTAACTTTGAAATATGTGCGTTAGCTTTGCACCACGTCATGTTTTTCAGTAGTTGCTACCGTTTATAGTGAAGTTCATCGTAGAAAATAAAAATATCACTATAACCGTAATTCCGATACAATTAGTTAAACGAAGTACATTTAAACATGAAGGGGGAACTGAAGCTATTACTTCTTTGCCGTAAATTTACTAAATGTGGTTTCGCTATAAGCGGGTGAAACTATATTTAACTTCCAAAGCAATTTTGGAAATTTCAATGCTGCACTTCACTGGTCTGTTTCTAAGAGATAGATTTAGGACTTGAAAGCCAAGGCATTTGGTAACTATTTGCGTAGCATCGAACAAAGTATTGTTTCTTGTTCTTTTTTCTTATAATAATTGGTATTGAATAATTGTTATTGAATCTATCCTGTTTTAAAGAGTTTTAAAGCTTCCTCTGAAAGAAATATCTTACTCATATCATTAATAAAAGTTTTACGTAACTTATGCCCGGAATACTGTGCAAAAGTCAGAAAAACTTCAGGAAGTTGTATGTACAGCTTTTGACGTAAAAGTTGTGTCAGGAAGCGCTTTGTATACTTTATTTTTCTGATGAAATGCCAGGTAATAATACTTTTAATTTTATTTCAAATCATTCTTGTGTGAACACCTCGAAAAGCAAATATGTTGAAGAGAAAAACCGTGACATTAAGCAAGTTTCTTCTTTTATGTGGTCTGTTTCCCGATTGAGGGCGAAAAAAAATGGCAACTGGTAAGAAATTTAAAAAAAAATGTGAAGTTAAAAAACAAGTTTAACTTAAGTTTTAAAGAGATAGTATTTTTTTTCTTTTCTTATTTCAGTATAGTGTTTTTGTTTCCTACTGTATATGGTAACAAGAGAAGGAAAATTAATGAGACTTCCTACGAACGTACTTCAACTCGTGTTAGGTGACTATGAAATGTCAACAGAAAATGGAAGTTGGTCATCAGACCAACATAACTTAAGCCCAATGAGGAACATCTTCTTTCATTATCAGTAATTAACGTAATGATACAGTTAAACACATAATTTAGTAGATTAAAAAATTATGTCTACCTACATAATAATAGACTTTTCCACACTATTATTATTGGATAATTACAGGACTCAAATCGTGCTACCGTCTACGTTTTGACCACAAAACTTTCTTTATATCCATAATTTGCTGGTTCGGTGTGGCAGATGAATTTTCAGACAACTTAATGGGATAAGTTATGTATTCTGTGTAATTTGCTTTTGGGTACAAGAAAGAGAGGAGATCTGACAGAAAAGTGTCAATTCATGACAGGTGTTCACGTTTCTTGAATGTTTGGTTTACACTTCAAATGCATTAGAATTGAAAGCTATTTGTGTGTGTATATACCCCCCCCCCCCCACAATATAAAATATGATTAGCGTTTGAAAAATGCTATGGTTTAGTACTTTTAAGATTAGTCCACTCAATAAATATGCTCATTACTATTATTTTTTGCCCAATATTTTTATTGCAAAAAGTTACCATCTACTATTCAGTACTTGCAGAAATCAGGTGTGTATTTTTAGTTAAAATATCAACCTAACTAACAAAACAACTAATAACAACTGATAGAGCTTATGATCTCCGGAATCCGGATACTTGTAATTTTGAGCCTGTGTGGTTTACCAACAAGAATAAGTTGTCGGCAACGGAGTCTTTTAAGATTCCCCCCCCCCCCCTCCCCCATTTTATCATTATGAAAGGAGTTGATTTCTTCGGTTTACGAAAAGTTCACTCATTTTTACCAAAAGTTTCATCAGAACAGCTTTCACGAAGCTGTTTCGTCGAATATGATTAAAACTCCGTAAGATTTGAGGATGAATTCCTGAGGATACACGGGTAACAAATGAACTTAGTAGGGTGAGTTCTGGTAAGTGCGTCCACGGGGTAAGTGCGTCCACTGGGAATTATATGAACACTGTTCTGACATGGCTTCTGCAACACGTCGACTATGTTAGATAACTGTCTAATGATAATTTCAATAGGTAGAATTCAGGCCTGGATTCAATAGGCGAAACACAATCAGAGACAACTTAAATGTCTTCAAAAAAAAAAACTCTAAAGTTAAGATTGAGAAGGTTTTGTTTCAGTTTCTCTTGTAGTCATACTAAGCAATTGAAGTCAAGAAATGCAAGTTGTTTCTTTTGAGTAATAGCTACTAATAACATACGTGTGGTATTTTGATCAAATACCCTAACTAAAATTTGTTTATATGACGGTACGCACTTTCCCTTTCTTTAAAGTAAGGTGGGGGTAAGTGCGTACCATTATGATGGGGCAAGTGCGAACCACTATCATGAGGCATATGCGTACTATTATTCGGAGCAAGTGCGTACCATTATGATGAGGCAAGTTTGTGCCATTACGTAGACAACCCGACTCTCGTAATTTACCTTTAATTTTGCTTATAACTCTTTTATAAGCCGATTATAAATCCGACGTCATTTTCATCAAGTATTTATATTTACATTGAATGCGGCGTAAGATTTCAATTCTATTCATTATCTCTGAAATATATTGGCTTTTAAGTATCAGTTATACATTTTTAGTTGAAAATAGCGATAATAAGCTATACTTAATTTAAACCAGAATCACAAATTAAGCAATGAAATTAAGTGAAACACTTAATGAGGAACCAACTGATTCAAAAAACGAAGGTGAAATAATGAATAAATTATATTTAAGAAAATTAAGAACACCTTGTAAAAAACTATTTCAATGTACAAGAAAAAAGTACAAGTATCATATCATGATCAATTATTTATTTATTTATTTATTTGCTCTTTATTTTGTGTTTTTTCTTACTGCTGCTGATTCTAATAAGAAAAATATTAAAACCGTATTTATTCAAAATAAAAAACGAATTGTACACTCAAGTCACCTAACGATCTACCATACAAATAGAATTAGAGAAAATCACAGGGGTACGCACTTACAACAACGCTATTGGACGCACATATCTCATTTTACATTTAAGAAGGGGTAAGTGCGAACCCTGGCTTAAACGCAGACTGATTAATGTATTAAACCAAAATAAACTATGTAGACTATAAGTGATTATTACTAAATAAAAACAACTTACATTTGCTCACTTGGTCTTATTAAAAGGACAAAGGAAGAACTCTCTCAAACTTCAAATCACAGTTGTTCGTAAGACACGTGGGATATCACTGATTGCGTTTCATCCATGCAAGCAAGTGCTGATCTCTAGTATTAGGAATTATCCCAAGGCAACTACCTAACATATTAGTTATGTGCCAGAAGTTTTTTCCTGCTCATATTCACATAATTTAAGGTGGACGCACTTACCCCGCTAGGTAGGGAAAGTGCGTACCTTAGAGTAGGTGTCATAAACTAGGTCACAAAACCTATGCTTATGGTTTATTTGACACATTATATGCTTGAACATCTCGGTAAAGGATCTGGAAGAAAACTAAAAAAAAATTGTGAGTGTACAAGATTTTTCAACGGAGCAGCATCCTTGAGAACATGAACTTTGAAAAAAAGGGTACGCACTTATCAGAACTCACCCTATTGTAATTATAGGTGAATAGAAAATAATTATTTCCCTTCATATTATACAAATGAATCCGAAAAAGTAAGGCATAAATTTTCAATGAAAGCTGCATGCAGTGTTTAAAATCAAAATTAAAAGAACTCGGGGCAAGGGATCCGAGAATGTACTTCTTTATTAACTGTCACCGTCAGCTTTTATTATCGTTATCAATATTACTCTAACTTCAATCTTTGTGGAACTTGGAATAACTTACCTGATATATTTTAACACTTATTTTCCTGCTCTCTGAATTTTCAACAGCTTCGATTCATTATTAGGAACTACTTATTATAGGGTACACCTTATTTTTGAAGGTTTTATTTTCTTACGGGACACTCTCTAATTTTGTTCCTTTTGATGAAAAAAAATAACATATACCTTCGAAATTAAAATTGAACAATATTTAGATGTTGCTATACCATCGACCCAAAATTTGTCAAACCTAACCTTTTCTTCTTTTTCTTTTCTGAATTGACTATTACAGTATTTAGTATATATGATTCCTTAGTTATTAATTGAAGGGGCAAGTGGATAAAAGTGATATGTGACTTTTTTTTAATTTCTAGAAAAAGCTTTAAAAAAATTTGAAAGTTATAAGTTTCTGCTTAAAAAAATATTAGTTTTTAATTTCTAATTATTGAATTAACCAGAAATTGAATCGAATCTCACCAAAGATGAAATTAGAATACATTATTGATAATAACAATGAATTATTACTCAATGATTAAGTTAACAGTGTGGCTCTTATTTAAAGCACTGACTTGAAATGCGTACATGATATGCAACTATAAAACTTCTTTTTTATATCAAACAAATACTGACAGTAAAACCTTTTGCTTACATTTTCCATGAACAATATTAGATTTCATAAATCAGTAATGATTTTTACCGAGATGTTATTTTCCAATGTAAGCCGATTCATTCAAATCTTTGCTGTTGCAAATTGTTCCTTTTCACAGAAGGTAAATCCTATACGAGAATGGTTTTATTGCGTGAATAAAATAGATATCATCTGTTATACAGTGTTACAGTGTATTTTTTCCTTTAAGTTCTTTATCGATTTCCTGTCATTGTAAATGAAATCTGGAGCCAATGGCATTTGCTGCAGACCAATTGTAGGTAAAATGTGTGTCTCGTTCTGCGTGAAGCTAGTTATTATGCTAATGCAAAAGTGAATAATTGAGGATTATTCAAAATATTTTTGAAGCATCTCCAACACCCTCTTATTAAATGGTATTGAAATCCTTAACTCTTATCGTAAATTTTTCATCGTGCTTATTTAGTTTGTTATACATGCAAGACAAGCCCTTCGATCTCTGAAGTACTTAAACGACGGGGGAGGGGGTGGGGCCTCCGACAGCATTAAAAATCGAGCTTTATGCTGATTTTTAGCAAAACAATAAATTTGCAACCATTCAAAATTATTTTGAAGTAGCCTTTGAAACATGATTTTTTACGACATCTTTTTCTTTATTCATCTTCTTTAAAAAGCCAGTACAAATATCGTCAAAGTTCATTTCAGTGAATAACGTTGGAGGGAGTCAAAAGGAATGGTCAAGTTAAGTTGCTTTCTAGTATAGTAGTTCAAGCGTTTTAACACTGTTTAATACTGATCTACTTTTAATACTAATCTACTTTTAATACTGTTTATTGAAATTAATTGTTGTGGTGTTGCAATCAAGGAAGAAGCTGGTGAAACTAAATTTCCAAAAAATGTACGAATCAATATATATATTATTATTTTTTCTTAATGATACATTTTAATAATATAATATAACAATATCCTACAATATAAAAGTAGGATTTCTATTATCAAAAACAGAGGTTGCAAACAAACTTCCACTCGTTTTCAAAAACTTACATTAGGACTAGGGATGCACCGATAAGCAAATTGGCCGATTACCGATTCCCGATTAATCGGTCAAGCCGATTAATGATTAAAATGGCTGTTTTCAGTACTACCAATTTCATCGTTACAGTTTTTTCTTCGTTTTTTTACAATTGAACTTTTGAAATAGTTCCTAATTTTTTCTTCAATTTTCCCAAAATAATTTCAAAATTTTATCAAATTTCTCTGAACTAATTTTCATATTATTGTCAATAATATCGCATTAACACATTGCTAATTATGTAAACTAAACATAAATTCAAAAAAAAAAAAAGAAGGAAGGGAGTCTGTGTGGTGAGCAATCCAATTTTGAAGTTCTTTCAGTTTCAATTTTTTTGTTATTAGTAGCTATGTAATTCAAGACTTTTATACTTTGTGAAAATTGAAGGTTATCTAAAAGCAAGGTGAAAAGTATCGACGCATGAAAAATGTTGCTACATTAACTATGTGTATTTTTATTCAAAATAGGAGAAATAATGTATTAAAAACTTTACATCAACGGTGAGGATTATTATTACTGTTAATGAAATTAATTATTCACCATAATTTCTTAGTCAAGGTTTACTTTAAAAAATATTTTTTCCGCCGATTAATCGGCCCGATTTTGCCGATTATTAATAATCGGCAAAGTGGCCGATTATGGCCGATTAATCGGTACTGCCGATTAATCGGTGCATCCCTAATTAGAACACCAGTGTCTCGAAACTTTCAGCATTATTTTACGTAAAAGTAATATAATAAGCTAAAACCATATTTATCACCTAATTTCAATTAATGGATCGTGTATTGTATACGTAAAAATCTATCTAAACTACATACTAAATATTGTATTAAGGGAGGAAATATTAACATTTGTTACTCTGAATTTAGAAAGGCAAATTAAATTACCAAGAGAAAAGCTAGACCGGAAAATTACCTCCAATCTCTCCTTTCATTTTCTCTCTCTTTCTCTTTTTTGGAAAATGCCACGATTATGAAAGGACAAATATTAGGAAAGAGGGGTATATATATATATATATATATATATATATATATATATATATATATATATATATATATATATATATATATATATATATATATATATATATATATATATATATAACATATCAGTGGAATTGATTTAAAAAGAAAAGTATGCAAAATATTGCAGCTTAAATGAGGATTTCTAACGAAGAAGTTTTACCTTCGGCAGAAAAATTAGTTCAATGTAAATAAACTAACCAAAACACAATATTCTTGATATTAAATCTTCTCAAATCTTATCCCGGTACTCTCTCATGTGCATTGCATATCTCCCTTACGTGAGATAAGGTGCGAAACAAAAATGTGTTTCAATTTAAAATATTCACATAAAATCAAGTTTTTTTTTTCTTTTTGTGTTTGTAAGTTTTTTTCCAAAGCTTAAAGAATATACTATTGAATTTTTGTGCACTGCACTCTAGTTAAGTCTAAATTAGGAAAATATAGCCAGGAGCACCCCAATGGGAGGTCACGGGAGGTCACTGACCTCCCAAAAAGGTCGCTATTCGGCATAATTTACTGACGAATCTGCAATTTTAAGACAATCTTGCAGCATTGAGGTTATTTGTTCTTTTCAAATTTTAGATTTTTTTTTTAAAGATGACTAACGTTTTTTTTCTCATGAAATGTAATACATGTACGACATGTGTGCATGCTCATATTTTATTATTCAGTAAAACTGGAATTTCATTCGGCAAATTCGTAATTTTCCCCCTCCCAAAAAATTTAGTTCGAGGCGCCCCTGAATATAGCAGAGCTATGAATCAGTCTCAGTTCCCCCGACTATCCCTTACCCTTCAAACTGTCTCCTTCGAGCCGCTTCTCTTCACTAGCTCAAAATCTTAATCATGACGACGTAAAAGTGCACTGTAAAAAATGTGTGTAGCCTTACTCTGTAGAAGAGGAGGCAGGATAGCTACCTCCAATGCAATGGAGTAGTTCAATTGATAAATTAGGTGTAAAGTTAGCCATCACTCATAACGTTACATCAGTTTTGTCATTTAAGTTACTCCATGGCGTTGAAGGCAATTTTGAATGCAGAATGCTGTCACTGCTTTTACGGAGTAAAGTTACGCAAATTTTTTTAAAGTGCAAAGGGGTTAAGTGTGCAGTTTCGAGGTTAACCTACGGAAAACTGCACAATTAAACAACGCGAAGAAACTTAAAAATTCCATCCAAGAATGATAAAAAAAATACTTTAAACTTAACACAGTTACCAGGGCCTTTTTTTTTTCCTTTGTCTATTCTATTGTAATTATCACAACCAATTCCTATCCCAAAACTAAACCCCCCCACCACACACCATTCACCTTACCAAACAAAATCCCCCATACCAATGCCCCCCTCTCTCCTTTCTATCTCACTTTCACACCAAACATTCCCCCACCACCTCCACCCCAATCCCAACAAACCACCCCCACCAAACTCCCCATATTAAACCAACACCCCAACAATCCCATCTAATAATAACCAACCAAACCACCCAACCCCTCCTAACCCCCCATACACCCACTCAAGATAACAACATCCACCACCTATACCAAAACCCCTACCCACCCATACCCCCCAATACCAAAACCTACTAAACCCCAACCCTAAAAAAACCATACCCCAAACATCACATTCTCAAACACCCCCTACCCCCACCAATATATAAACTTAAATCCAACCCTATCAAAAAACCCTAAAACCCCTATTCAACCACCTATCCCCTAACAACAACATAATAAAAAACCCTACCACCATCACCCAAAACACCTAAACAGACACCCAATAACCAAACACCCACCCACAAACCCACCCCACCAAACACCACAACCACCAACCAAAAAACCCCACACCCCCCACCCACCAACACCCCACCAAACCACACCAACCCCACCAAAACACCACAACCACCCCCAACCCACACCCACACACCCCACACCACCCCACACCAACCCACACCAACACCCCCCCACCCACAACCACCACACCCAACCACCACCAACACAACCACCACCCCCACCACCCAAAACCACCACCACACAAACCCCAACCACACCCCACCCACCCACCCCACACAAACCACCCCCACACACCACCCACCCCCACCCCCCACCCCACCACCCCCCAACACCACACACCACCAACACCCCCACACAACCCACCCCACCACCCACAACCCCACCCCACACACAACCAAACAACCAACCCCACCACCCACACCCCCACCCAAACACCCCAACCAACCCAACAACCCCACCCCCCACCCACCACACCACACCCCACCACAACCCACCACCCAACACCCACACAAACACCCACCCCCCACACCCAACCCCCAACCCACCCCAACCAACCCCCACCACAACCCCCACCCCCACACCCACCCACCCACCCAACACCCCCCCCACCCCCACCCACCCCCACCCACAACCCCCCACACCACCCCCACCCCACCCCCCCCCCCCAACCCACCCACCCCCCCACACCACCACACCCCCCACCCCACCCCCACACCCCACCACACACACCCCCACACCCACACCACACCCCAAACAACACCCCACACCACCCACCACAACACCCACCCCCACACCCCCCACCCCACCCCCCCACCCCCACACACCCACACCACCCCCCACCACCACCCCCCACCCACCACACCCCACACCCACCCAACCCCCCAAACCACCCCCCACCCCACCCCACACACCACCACCACCCACCACCAACACCACACCCCCACCCCCACCCCCAACCCACCCACCACCCACCCCCCACCCCCCCACCACCCACACCCACCCCCCCACAACCCCCACCCCACAACCCCCCCACCCACCCACCCACCCCCAACCCCCACAACCCCCCCCACCCCCCCCCACACCCACCCCACCAACACCCCCCACCCACACCCCCCCCCACCCCCCCACCCCCCCAAACCCCCACCCACCCCCCCCCCCACCCCCCCCCCCCACCCCCCCCCCCCACCCCACCACACACCACCCCACCCCCCACACCAACCCCCACCACCCCCACAACCCCACCCCCACCACACCCACCAACCCCCACCCCCCACCCACCCCCCCCCACCACACCACCACCCCACCCCACCACCCCCCACCCCACCACACACCCCCACCACCCCCCCCACCCACCCCCACACCCACCCCCACACCAACCCCCACCCCCACCACCCCCCCCACACCACAACCCACCCCCAACCCCACAACCCACAACCCCCACCCACAACCCCCCACCCACCCCCACCACCCCCACCCCACCCCACACACCCACCCAACCCAACACACCCCCCAACCCACCACCAACACCCCCCAACCACCCACCCCCCACCACCCCACCCCACACCACCCCCACCCACCACCCCCCACCCCCAACCCCCCACCCCCCACCCACCCCCCCCCACAACCCACACCCCACCCCACACCACAACCCCCAACCACCCCCCCCCACCCCCACCCACACACCCACACCCCACACCCCCACCCCACCCCCCCCCACCCACACACCCCACCAACCCCCCACCCACCCCCACACCCCCCCCCCACCCCCACCACACCCCCCCCCCCCCACCCCCCACCCCCCACCCCCCCCCCACACCCCCCCACCCCCACACCCCACACCCCCCACACCCACCCCCACCCCCCACCCCAACCCCCACAACACCACCCCCACCAACCCCCCCACCACCCCCCCCACACCACCACCCACCCCCCACCACACCCCCCAACACCCCACCCCCCCCCCCCCACCCCCACACACACCACCACCACACCCCACCCCAAACCACCCACCCCACACAACCCCCCCCACCAACCCCCACAACCCCACCACACCCCACCCACACCCACCCCCCACCCCCCCCACCCCCACACCCCCCACCACCCCCCACCCCCCCACCCCCCCCCACCCCCACCCCCACCCCCCCCCCCACACCCCACCCACCCCACCCCACCCCACACCACCCCACCCCCCCACCCCCCCCCACCACCCACCCACCCCACCACCCCCCCCCCCCCAAACCCCACCCCCCCCCCCAACCCCCCCCCACCCCCCACCCCCCCCCCCCACCCCCCCCCACCACCCCCCCACCACACCCCCCACACCCCACCCCCCCCCCACCCCCACCCCCCCCCCCCCCCCCCCACCACCCCACCACACCCCCCCACCCCCCCCCCACCACCCCCAACCCCCCCCCCACACCCCCACCCCCCACCCACCCCACCCCACCACCCCCACCCCACCCCACCCCCCCCACCCCCCCCCACCCCCCACCCCCCCCCCACCCCCCACACCCCCCCCCACCCCCCCACCCCACCACCCCCCACACCCCCCACCCCCCACACACCACCCACCCCCACACCACCCACAACCCCCCCACCCCCAAACACCACCCCCCACCCCCCCCCACCCCCACCCCACCCCCCCCCCACCACACCCCCCACCCACCCACCCCCCCCCAACCCCCCCCCACCCCCCCCCCACCACCCACCCCCCCCCCCCCCCCCCCCCCCCACCCCACACCCAACACCACCCCCACCCCCCCACCCACCCACCCCCACCCCCCAACACACCCACCAACCCCACCCCCCCACCCCACCCCAACCCACCCCACCCACCCCCCCACACCCCCCCACCCACCCCAACCCACCACCCCACACCCCCCCCCACCACCCCACCCCCCCCCACCACCCCCCACCCCCACCCACCCCCCCACACCCCCCACAACCCCCACCACCCCCCACCACCCCCACCCCCCCCCCACCCCCCCACCCAACAACACCCAACAACACCCCCACACACACCCACCCAAACCCCCACCCCCACCACCCCAAACCCCACCCCCCACACACCCACACACCACCCCACCACCCCACCCCACAACCACCCCCACCACCCACAACACCCCCCACAACCCCCCCCCACCCCACCACCCCCCCCCCCACACCCCCACCCACCACCACACCCCCCCCCACCCACACACCCACACCCCACCCACCCCCACCCCCAACCCCACCCCACAAACCCCCCACACCACACCACCCCCCCACAAACCCCCACCCCACCACCCCCCCACCCACCCACCAACCAACCACACCCCCAACACCCACCCCCAAACCCACCCCACACCACCCCACCCCCCAATCCCCCCATAACCCCCTACCTCCACCACACCCTCCAACCCCCACTCACACCCCACCCCCACCAACCACCACCACACCCACACAACCCCCACCCCCCACCCAACCCTCATACAATCCCCCACCCACCCTCCCCCACACCACACACTCCCTCACCCATCACCATTATAACCCAACACCCCCCAAACAACACCCCATCCACCCAAATACACAAATCCACAATCATACCCCAACAAACACAACTAAACAATCCACCAAAAACCTCCTACCACCTCAAACCCCACCACTACATCCCACCAATAAACTACATCCTACCACACTCCCACCCACACCTACCACCTCACCCCCCACCCCTATAACCTCAAACTCTCACACCCACAACAACAAAACTCCCTCACAACCCCACCCATACACCTCATACCACAAAAACCCAAACTAATCCAACAAATACAATACACCCAACCTACCAATCAATCCCTCATCACCTCCCAAACCCACAACCCTACCCACAAAAATCCACAAACATACACCCCTCCTAACACAACACAACATAAACAACACCAAAATCCACCCACACCACACCACCCAAACAACAAACTCACCCACCACACCTCTAACATCCACATCAAAACCACACACAACCCACCTAACCACACCCCAATCATACCTCTATCCATTATAATCTAAATCACACACAAATACCACCCCTACACCCACCACCCCCAAGTGTGCTCTCGCACACCCATCCCTCCCACACAAATCCATCAACCCCCCACACCACTCCATGTGTCCACCCCCTACATCACCAACACACATACACCCTCCCCCCAACTCTATGCATGCCCCCATACCCTCCCCCGCTCTCACCCCAATCTAACACTTCTCTTCGCTCTTCTCCATCTGCTGTGTCCTAGATCATCATAAATACTTACTCTCCCCTCCCTCAGCCCCCCCCCATCACGTGCTAATAGAGAAAACCCCAAAACACTCCCAAATACACATCACACTGCCACATAATTATTTTATTATATAATATTACCAACACAATGTTATCACACATAAACACCCACCTAGCTACGAATTACCTACATGTTAGGAAAGGTCCTAAGGCACCCTCCCCACCCTCCCCTTAGGGGGAGAAGTAGGGGAGTCGAGGTTACGAAATTTTCGAAACATAAGTTCCAAAAATGCCGCTTTATAGGATATCTTTGCTCGCTTAAAGGAGGGTCATGACCCCTAGGATTTTGTACAAGACAGTAATTATTAACTTAATTAAAAAAATGATATTTCGTATTCCCCTAATTCAGTGGTGCAAACCTACGGCCAGCGGGCTACGTCCCGCCCTCGAAACTGATCCATCTCATCCCTTGCTTTGTGTAATGTTACAAAGCGAAAAGCATGAGAATTGATAAATGTCACAAATTTGGAGTCAAATATTCAGAAATTGGTTTTTGAAAAACATGCATTTAATAAAATAGCTTGAAGTGGTGAAAGCAATTATTGATTTTATATTTTCTTTTCTGTTTCTTGTTTTCCTATGTTGTATAAATTTTTGCAAAATATTTTGAAATTTCAGATGCGTTCTGACCTGCGCGGATGATTCTAATATGAGATGCGGCCCTCCAGCAGAAAAGGTAGGATACCATTGCCCTAACAGATAAGTTGAGTCAATTTTTGACTTCTGCCTACATGCATGTAAAAATGCTTTTCTCCCGCAAAACTTATTTTAAAGACGTTACTCTTACGTGCCAGTAGACGCACATCTTCTATAGTGGCAGAAGAGTTGGTAAAGTAAGACCGCGGGGAGATGGCGGATGGACTGGAAGCGGAAACGGACCACTTCATTTTGAAATCGGTTGGATCTGGAAGAACACGTAAGCAGTGAAGTCGCACGTTCTCGCTAATCCAACCTATTTCGAAATGAAGTGGTCCGTTTCCGCTTCCAGTCCATCCGTCATCTCTCCGTGGTCTTACTTTAGAAATTCATTGAAAAATTTATATTGCCATGACTACAATCTTAAAACTATCATTAAATACATCTTCTGCATAAAGGCGTTTTTCGTTTTGAAATAAATTATTTAATTGGATACTGCACAGATTATTTAATTTCAAAACATCAAACCCTGGGCATCGTGGACGACAAGTGTTAAGCTTTAAGCATGGCAATATAAATTTCATTGAAAAATGTATTGCCATGACTACAATCTTAAAACTATCATTAAATACATCTTCTGCATAAAGGCGTTTTTCGTATTTAAATAAACTATTTCATTGGATACTGCACACCTGCACAGTGGGGTGTATCACAAATTTTTTTTTTGAAAATTAAAATTTTCAAGTTGATAAAAAGTTGTCACTATGTTCATACAGTTACCAAAAAAAATTTTTTTTTTTTTTTTTGAAATTAAAAAATGTTTAGATAAGCCGGGATGACCTTGAAGTTTCAAGTTTTTTAAAAAAGACGATGATTAAAGAAAATGTATAAATAATGTGTAAAGCAAAAATAATTATTTGAGTGCAAAAATGGACTACTTAAGGAGTAATCTATTAATAAAATATGCATTGGAGCTGAAATTGAACTTTTAGGCTACCAGAAATAGTTACCAAAAACCTCACATTTTTGCTAGTCAGTCATATTTTTAGAATATTTACCCATTGGGTGTATCACTGATTTTTTTTTTTTTTTTGAAATTCAAAATTTCGAATTGATGAAAAGTTGTCACTATGCTCACAAAAATCAATTTCAAAATTTATTTTGAAATTGAAAAATATTTAGGTCAACCGGGATTACCGGGAGTTTCAAATTTTTTAGTAAAAACTATGATTTTTGTAAAAAATGTATAAATTATGTGTGAAGCAAAATAATTATTCGAGTGGAAAAATGTACCAATCTCGCTATTTCAAAGTGCTGCACTTTAATGTTTGTACTATTAATACAATAATAAAAATTATTTTGCAGGATAAGTAAATATTTTAAAAATATGACTTACTCGCGAAAATGTGAGGTTTTTCATCTATTTCTGGAAACCTAAAAGTTCAACTTTAACTCCAATACATTCTTTATTAATAGATTACTCCTTAAGTAGTCCATTTTTGCACTTAAGTAATTATTTTTGCTTTACACATAATTTATACATTTTCTTTTTAAAAATCATCGTTTTTACTAAAAAAACTTGAATCTTCAAGGTCATCTCGGCTTATATAAATATTTTTCAATTTCAAAAAAAAAAAAAAAATTCGGTAACTATGTGAACATAGTGACAATTTTTTTATCAACTTGAAATCTTGAATTTCCAAAAAAAGTTTTTCGTGATACACCCTACTGCACAGTGCACAGATTCTTCAATTTCAAAACATCAAACCCTGGGCATCGTGGATGACAAGTTTTAAGCTTTCAGCAGAAACAAATTACGAGGATAATGCGATTAAATTATCTTGTATGATGAAAACTCTTTAAATTGATCACTTGTAGTGCTGTACTTGAGTGGTGACAAATGGTCAACTTAACGAGCCGCACACTGTCTACAGGTTGCACAAGGCACCATTGAGGGTGAAAAGTTGTAGCGCCAGCGTAACCCCCTGAGGGGTGCCGCTTGGCTCCCTAAGAAGACCCTCTTGACGGTGCCATTGGACTCGATATGGGAGTCAAATGGCACTCATCAGGGGGTGCCGCTGGTACTACAACGTTTCACCCTTAAAGATACTTTGTGCAACCTGTAGTTTTAACAGTGCAGTTGGCAATTGGCAGACCGCGGTCCAGTTCTAAAGTGCACAAGGCCAAAAACTGAACCGCTAAAAATATTTTTTAAGCATAAACTGTACGAAATATATTGTTCAAAAAACATGCTTTGAAGATAACAATACCTTTTAAGCGCTGCATCGATGGAAAAAAAATGGTTTCTTCTTTCAGTCAACAGGTGGATATCTTTCCGGGTAAAGTTGCTCAACTCTTAAACCTACCGTTCAAAAATGTCTTAACACTGCAAATGAAATTTCTCTCATTGGTATTTGAATTTGGCCTAACTATTAGATTTTATATTATTTAAGTGAAATGAAAATGAGCAATAGGAGTGGAGTTTGCCACACGCCCTTTCTTTTCTCTCTTAACTCTATGAAAAGTTTCAGGAGCATCCGGACCCCACCTAAAATTAATTGCCTACCCCTGTGTTAGAGTTTGCTTACCCCTGTTATAGGAGAGGAGTAATTCTGTACCGGATAAAAGCCGTCATCTTAAGCAAGTAGTCAATATACAAGAGTGGTCAACTTTATAGGTTTTACGGTATTGATATATTCCCGACAGTCTGAAAGAACTTACCAGACAGTTAAATGAAGCAGTTTTTTTTCCAGTTACTACTAACCATAGTGTCTACTCTCAACAACAAGCGAAAAAATTCGAAGAAATTAAAAGTGTTAAGTTTAGAATAGGACACTAAGGTAACAAGTAATATTTCTGGACCGCTAAAATTTATCTTAAAAAATCGAAAATTAACAGTATCCCCGCATGAATATTCTATTCTGCAAATTCTATAAATGTTATTAAAGCACCATTTAATCTAGACAACAGCCTGCAGCAAGTCCATCGAAGAAAAGCTTCCGATATTCATTTAAGGACTATATAAACTAATTTCCTGTTTAAAAAGATAAAATGAACCTATAAAACTCCTAACTCCACTTTTCAATAATCGGTGCAATCATGCAACAATTAAAAAGGGATAGGGATAAAAAAAATTGATCTAGGAAATATTTATTTTAATTCTGCTAAATATATGACCCCAGGAAATTGACTGCGCCACTAGGTAAATTAAACGCTCATATTTATTTCAATTTAGTTACATTTCACCGGTTGGCATTTATATTACTTACCTGCGAAAACGTCTAACAGAAAACGAAAAAATTAAACATACGAAGCCAACTTTCTATTAAAAAAGCACATTTGTGTAGCTTGTATAACTGTTATTAAAAAAACAGTTAACCTGTACAAAACCCTGCAACAAGTCCATCACAAGAAAAGCGATCACTATTCATTAAAAGACCATATAAAAATTAATTAGTTTGTTAAAAGAACAAATTAGTGAACCCGCAAAACTCCTACATTCCACCTTTCCATAATCGGCGCAATTATGTTAAAATTAAGAAGTAGTGACAGGGATAAAAATTGATCTAGGGAATGCTTAAAAATTATTAACACCCTGTCAAATATATGATCCCAGTAAATTGACTGCGGTCAAGGTAAATTTAACGCTCATATTTCTTTCCAATTTAGTTGCATTTCGGCGGTGGCATTTTTTTTTTTTTTTTCGACCAGTCCCTTTCATTTGAAACTGACACTTTCGAAAAATTTACTGTGTATCCCGTTTCAGCAATCATCATAGACACCCGTTTTATTTTCATTTGATTTATTTTTTAACTCGGAGGTTTTTTTTATTTTTCTTTCTCTCCTCAATCTGGCGTATAGATTGAAGTCAGTCAGCTTTCCTAAGCCCGATGGGCCATAACAGTAAAGTGGGAACTATAAATTCCAGGAAACAGCGCTTAAAATTCGTTAACGGGGACTGGGAAAGCAATGCTCGTAAAAATAAAACTCCCGTATTGATCGGAGCCTTAGTCGACAAGACGGATTGGAGACCTGTCGCTTTACTTCTAAATACTCCAATAGCAGAATTTAAAAAGTCGCCGTTTTCTCTGAAGGACGATATAAAAGCAACCTTCGTGTAACGGGGATGAGATTAATACTGTCATTTGCAATGGATACACTCAGTTACTTAGCTAAGGCGAACTTGCCGAATTTGTAACCGGCAGTAAATTAAAATGATATTTATAGTTACCTAAAGGAATGTACATTACAGATCCTACATTGTTTGAGGGGTGTAATGCCGACTATCCGAAATTCAATTTACTGACCTGTCCAATTATTGAAACGTACCACCTCTTCCTTTATTTAGAAAAAAGCAGTCAGTCAACGCATAAAATCATAAGGATTGGTACAAAGGGAAAATTAAGGTCAAAGGAGGTAAACTGTTACTTTGTTGGAACTGTCGCAAATTTTGTAAACTGACCAGTTTACAGACTTAGTAACTGTCAAGGATTTACAAAACTCATACAAATAATATACATAGTAAAATGAAGGAATACTTCGCATTTAGAAAGTACAAGATCATAAATTGCATGTACTCGTTATTCACCGATAAGCAAATTGGCCCATTGCCAATTAATTAGCAAATCAGACTGCTTATTAATTATAACAACAATGGTTTTTAATGCTACAATTTATAGCAACTGTTTTTTTTAAATAACAATTTATGCTCTTCAGAATTAGTTCATAGTTTGTTTCTTTCTATAAGCGATAATTTCTAGCTATCATTATCATAATTTTTCTTTAAAAAAACTTGTCAAAATTTTATTTGAATTATATTTAAAAAATAGTATTGTATTCTGCTGTTAACTAGACGTGGAAATTCAAGTATTTAGCTAGTAGGCCATTATATGTACCCACTATTAGCTTAGCATCTACTTTTTTTACTATTTAGTAGTCATTTAATGCAATTCTTTTATCGTTACGAAAATCATAAGGTAATCTTATAGAGTACGACGCTAAAGGGCGTGGGGAAAGTATTAACACATGAGATTTGTGTACCACTTGATATGGTAAATGTGCAATTTCAATATAAAATAGAAAACCGAACAGCTGAATGGTCTAGCCGATTGCGCCACGGAGCCTTTGCAATAGATGATTTGTTAAACGAGTTAACTTTGAAGGTAGCAAGCAGATGGAACGGTTTTTAATGTCGGTTTTATTTATTTATTTATTTATTTATTTCATTATTTATTTTTTATTTATTTATTTATTTATTTTTTCTTTCAGTTCACTCCGAGCACCAACGTGCGATAAAACACATCGCTTTGACAAAAGAAAAAAAAAAGATTATCACGTTTTTTATTGTAAGTGTTTGGATTTGGAAAAAAATGTACTGGTAAGTGACGGAAGCTGAAATCTGCATAGGAAAAGAGAAAAAACGTATAATATTCACATTTCTCGATTTTAGATATTGAAATCTGCCAACAAAAGCAAGGAAGAGAAGCATTGAATAATGTATTCCTGTTTTTCAAGCTTAGATATTAAAATCTGCGAATTAAACGAGAGTGAAGAACATAGAATATTCACATTTCTCGGATTGATATATTGAAATCTGCAAACGAGAGCAGAGCGAAGTAAAGAAAATTATTCCTATTTCTCGGGTGAAATTTTTGAAATTTGCTAAGGAAAGTTGAGAAGAGAAATATCGTTTCTAAAAAAACAGAGAAGAGAAGCAACGAATTTCTCGATTTTAGATATTAAAATCTTCAAACGAAAGCAAATCGCAGAAACAATGAATAATTTTCATATTTCTCAGATTTGATGTTGAAAAGCGCTCCTGAATGTACACTAAAAAAATTTGTAACCTCGTGGCAGCTTTCTACATCTAAAGCTGCCTCCGATGCAATGGAGTACTTTAACGGATAAAACTGGTGCAATGTTATGAGCAATACTTAACGTTACACCAGTTATACTAATTAAATTACTCCATTGCATTAGAGGCAGGCAATACTATTTTTTTACAGTGTAGAAATAGAAGACTCGATAATAATTAATATTTCTCTCTTCAAATTATGAAATGTGCACTGCAAAAAATGAATGTTGTTTTTACAGTATAATACAGCTAATTTTATGGTAATAAACTGTAAAAATTGCAAATTTTACAGTAATAAACTAAAACTGCTAATTTTACAGTTTATTACAGGTGCATTTTAGTTTTTAACTGGAACCTATGCTGGCAGTATTATACCGTTGTTTTTACAATATAATAGAGTTAATTTTTACGGCAATAAATTGTAAAATTGCTAACTTTACAACAAGAAACTAAAATTGCTAGTTTTACAGTTTATTACTGTGCATTTTACAGCTTTAAATTGGAACCTCGACTGCCAGTATTACACTGTACAAACAACAGTTCATTTTTTGCAGTGTATGAAAAAAATGGTGTTACAGCAACTAGTATAAACATTCATATTAGTTGATAAATAAAATGATTTGAAATAAATGATAAGAATTAGTAGAGCCCAAGTCATTGATAAACTAATAAGTGAAAAAAGAACTAAAAGTATAAATAATTGGATTTGTGCTTCTCTTACTTGCTATTTTATTTAGAAAAGAGTTTTTTTAATCGTTTATCATACATTCAAATTACATATTTTAGAGAATGAAATTAGCGAACAAACTTAGAAATAAACTTAGGATCTGTGGGGATCGCATACTTAAGAAGTGTAGCCCGAATTTTTTGTCTGCAATCGTACAGGCATTGAACATGCAACACAGTTGCCTCAAGCAGTTGAACAATCTGGTTGGTGGAAAATATAGCAGGACATAAATATAGGAAGACTTTTAACTTTTAAGAGACCTCAAAATTTGCGCTGCTTAGGGTTAACAAAAGGGCATTTATATTAAATAAAGGGATGAATATGTTAACGAGGACGTTATTTATACCCTCGTCCGTTTAATGGCATTTAAATCAAAATGTAAAACGAGGAAGTAGGAAGTATCTAGAAGAAAAGAATGATGTCGATTACCCGTATATCGAATACTGTTTACTTGTTTTGAATCGCAGTAGGCTGTTCATAACATTACGAGTAGTACAACGTAGAAGAGAAATTCCAAGCATGAAATATTCTTTCTTTTTAAAATTATCAATCAAATTGCAGAAATAGTCAAAAGCTGTCTTGAACAAACTATTGAATCACTATATTCAATAGCGACACATCAGTGCCAAATTTGTTGCGCCAGCGCTTCCCAGTTTTGTTAACACCGACTTTTGAGGTATTAAATTTTTTTATATCAAACCAATAACTTGCACAAATTTTTAAAATTTTGATCTGTTTTTTCGCTAGCTGAGTTGCGACGTCGGAAATATAGCTATAAAAAATATGTAGAATTGTATTTTGCTCGCTTAGCTTCACTTTACAAACTACTAAAAGTTTCGTTGTAAATTTGTGTCGTACATTCGTTATGTATTAGTATCGAATAATACCAGATATGGTTTCATCGTGAAAGGTGGGGGGGGGGTGCTTAAAATTACTTGGATAAAATGACAATGAAACCTAACCCACAGTTCCGCTTTCAGGGACGCACCGAATTTGAATTCCCCTCCAAGTTTTACCGAATGATTTAATGTGTGCATATACGCAAAGATACCTGCATTAAATAAGAAGATACATTAAGCATCATTATCGTTTGTTTTCTTTTTAATTGCAATTTTCCAATTCAGTTAATTTGCCGAATCGTCAGACAAAATTTGTAGAATAAGGAATATTTTAGGAGATTATAGTGACCTCCCTTGAAATCGGGGTGCCCCTGTCCTCAAATACGTTTAATAACTTCTTTGAAAAATGCATGAAATTGAATAATTTGCCTTGAAATAATACACTAGGTGGCCAAAAGTATCCGGACACTTTCAAAAATTCACCTTTTTACATATAGCTCGAGAAATAAGTGATCAATTGCTCCTTAACTTCAGTCATACAAAATATAGGCTTCAGCGAACATTTCCCAGTTGAAATTAAATTACCCTTGCATTTGGGGGATGACAAGAAAGGGGGTTGAAAGAAAAACCGCATTTTGACCATAACTCTTCGAAAATAGCTCGAAATAAGCTATAAATTTCAGTAATTAATTAGCATACTATGTATAATTACTGTACAAATTTTTATGAACGTACCACTCTTACTTCCGAAGATATGAAACTTTTTTTAAAAAACGGCAATTTTATTTGAAGGGTTTTCGCTCAGAACACGCAGAGTTTTTGATCAAACCTTATCAAAACTTCAGGAAAGATGACAAAATACAACAGAAAGAACATACTAAAACGGCAAATAAAAATATTAAAAATACGATGAGATATGAACGTTAAAAGGAAATAATTTTTCACGGCGCATGCGCGAACGACAGAAATTTATAACTACAAAAATATTGTAGCTTGGTTTATACTGCATCTTATAAAAAAAGTTCCAGTTGAATATCGTAAAAATTGAAAAAGATATCAGCGATCTAGTGAGCTGTAATTCATTCATTCGCAGACAATACATAAATGGCGAGGGGTTGTCCACAAATAGTGTGGTGACAATCGAGCATTTTTTTCAATGTTGAATTGTATACAGTTTGAAAATTTATATTCTGCATAGAAGTCACATTTCGCCTTTTCGGCCAAAAAGACCTTTTACGTTGGTGGCCAAAAGTTATCCGGACACCCCTGAAACGTTGGTTTTGAACGATGACGAAATAACCTTTAATTTAAAAATAGCTCTTTGTGGACAGACCCTCACTGTTTATGTATTGTCTGCGAATGAATGAAATTCAGCTCACTAGATCGCTGATATCTTTTTCAATTTTTGCGATATTCAACTGAAACTTTTTTTATAAGATGCAGTATAAACCAAGCTACAATATTTTTGTAGTTATAAATTTCTGTTGTTCGCGCATGGGCCGTGAAAAATTATTTCCTTTTAACGTTCATATCTCATCGTATTTTTAATATTTTCATTTACCGTTTTAGTATGTTCCTTCTGTTGTATTTTGTCATCTTTCCTGAAGTTTTGATAAGGTTTGATCAAAAACTCTGCGTGTTCTGAGCGAAAACGCTTCAAATAAAATTGCCGTTTTTTAAAAAATGTTTCATATCTTCGGAAGTAAGAGTGGTACGTTCATAAAAATTTGTACAGTAATTATACATAGTATGCTAATTAATTACTGAAATTTATAGCTTATTTCAAACTATTTTCGAAGAGTTATGGTCAAAATGCGGTTTTTCTTTCAACCCCCTTTCTTGTCATCCCCCAAATGCAAGGGTAATTTAATTTCAACTGGGAAATGTTCGCTGAAGCCTATATTTTGTATGACTAAAGTTAAGGAACAATTGATCACTTATTTCTCGAGCTATATGTAAAAATGTGAATTTT
Source organism: Uloborus plumipes (assembly GCA_038373865.1). Taxonomy (NCBI): domain Eukaryota; kingdom Metazoa; phylum Arthropoda; class Arachnida; order Araneae; family Uloboridae; genus Uloborus; species Uloborus plumipes. Next base: position 45,967 of record JAXGGA010001302.1, read on the forward strand.
TTAAAGTGTCCGGATACTTTTGGCCACCTAGTGTATGATGAATCATGTGTTGGAACATCGTAACGTATATTATTAATTTATTTATTTATTTGTTGATGCAGGCACTGAAGTTCGAGTTTCAACGCTGCCGAGTTGGGCGTCTGATACGAACCCTGTCAGGCATGGGCACTGGATCTTGTGAAGTATCATATTTTAATTATCTTTCTTGATGGCAAAATGTTGTACGAGAACTGAATGTGAAACACATTAATAGAGTTATAATGGGAAAATTTTATTGATAACCAATGAATAAAGATTTTTATGTTGTACTTTTCAGTTTAATGCTTCAAATAGCAAAATCATAAAATTTTGAATTTCTGGAGAATTTCTGCTAAACATATTTTTAATTGATCATTAGTAGATAGTTCAATAATGTTGCATAGAAAGTATAGTTTTAAGCAATTCGGAAACATATATCACGAAATAAGGTTACACTATCAAAGAAAATTTTTATTAAGTAATTATCTACTTTGAACATGATTATTAAAGTGGGAATGATTCTTAAAAAATAATTAATAGTTTGTATAAAATCACCTTCCTCTAGTTGTACCTTCCTCTGGTTGGTTGATAAAAAACGTTATTCAGTGAGTTATTCAATGTTATTGGAATGTATGAAGTTGTTACATCTAATAATGTTCATTTATATTTCAGATAACTTGCCCTTTAAAAGAAGCCTTAAAAAATACTCAAATGATATAGAGCAGGAAGAAAGCAATCGTCGAAATAAGAAGCAGTACTACAAAAGCAACCACAGAAGATAGGAAGGACCATAAAAAAATGATAAATAAAATTTTCTATTTTTGTTTAATATGTATTTATAGTTTTTTTTCCTGATTTCATGGAAGTAGATTTGCTTGTTTTTTAGCTGTAAAAATTACTGATAAGTTAACATAATTAGATCTTGTTATGCAAAATAAGAAACAATGAAAGTAATACACTTTATTTCGTCCACACGATTGCTGCAATTCGCAGGTAACCTAAATGGGAACAGATGAAAGGAATCTCTTTAATATGTATTTTAGTTCATTCTATTTAAAAATATCATACAAGAATCAAACAATGCGTATGTCAAAAATGTAGCTAAAACTTAAATAAGTAGAGATCACTAGCACGAGATTTAGACGGAGACAACATCCGGAAATTCACTAGTCCCTGGGATGTCCTGTGTTCTCTTCAGAATTAGTAGCGGACTTCATTTGGACAACATCCGGATTTTCACTGGTCCCTTCGATGTCCTTTGTACTCCGCAGGATCAGAGGCAGACATCTTTTGGAAAACGTTTTCCCTCTTTCGTACGAGTGTCTGGAAATTATTTCATTTGGACGCGAAAGAGGGGTTTGTGCTGAGTGGGCACAGATTGGTGGAAGAACATTCAATTCTGGGCTCGCTTTGATGTGCTGGAGCGCTGCATTAGATCAAAGTTTCTCAAAGAGAGGTTAGCAGACACCAGTGTTCGCTAGCCTTTTAAAAAGCCTGCCCTTCTTTAATTTTCGTTGCCTAAGTCAATAGAGGGAAAAGGGGACAATTACCTAATAGCTTGAAATAATTTAATCGAATAATGATACATTTAGTAAAATGTGATCGAAAAAAAAAATTAAAAAGATAATTTTCTTGTTTTAGTTGTATCATTACTACTATACTTCCAGGCACTTTCTAACATTCTTATAATTTTAGAGCTGAGAAAGTTTTGTTTATGTCGCAAACATTAAATTTTGACTAATAGTCCAGCAATATACGCGCATATTGCATAGTGGTGCCAGTTCTATGATTTTTTCGAACCGGGGCAAAAAGTTAGAACTCTTGCCCTTACCCATCTTCTTAAGTTTTTATCAAGTTTCAAATTAAAAAAAAAACTCAAAACCGGTGAATATGCCTCCCCCCACCCCCCCACCCCCACCCCAGAAGTTACCGCCGTGGGCAAAAACTCTCCCCTAGATCCTACGCTGCTACAAAGGGGCCAAAAAATTTTATCTTAAGCCCTGCTCATTTGTAGAATGTTACATTAATCTTGATGCGTGAATTTATCCTTCAGTCCTTGTTAAAGCGGTTATGTGCTACGTAGCAATAGTAAAAAATGCATATTGGGTACAAATTTGCAAACTGGTGGCAGACATCTGTCTCGGAGTTTCAAGAAACCTCAGTTTTAACCCATTAATGCCTAGCGTCCCTTTTTATAGACTGTCCAAAAAAAAGGGTCTGAATTTCCCAAAAATGAACATTTCAACCAAATTATAGTGTTTAATTAGTACACTGGTATTGTTTCAGTTCGTTTTTAACAGATTGCAGCACATAACCATTGTAAAGTATGCTCTGTAGCAGTTTTAATATGATCTTTATCAAAAACTACATCGTTCACAATCTCAAGAAAAAAAGCTAAGTTTTCAAAGTTATTCCCAGCTTCCCAATTTATGTTAATTGCTGATTTTATTTCTTTTTATAAAATGTCTTTTTTAAATATTTTATCGTAGGCAGAAAACAATTTAGTAAAAAAAGTACGTACCCTCTGGGGTCTATCGTAACTTTTAAGGGACGATTTTCTTTCATTAATAAAAAATTTATTTTTTACATGATATTTTTAAAATTATTTTTCCTATCCATTAAACACTGCTTGTAACCAGTATACAAACTATCTTTGGAAAAAAAATGTCAGGCATTAATGGGTTAATGAAACAAACTGTGATTTTTAGAACAAAAAGTCGGGCGAGGGGCTCCTTGAAACTCCGGAAAATATGTCTGAAATCAGTTTGCGAATTTGACCTTGATGTACGTTGTTTACTATCGTTACCTTGTTGTACAAAGGTACTTCAGTTCAGGTGAGGTACGTGCTATTTTTTAATAAAACCAAATTAAAACGGTTATAATCATTCGTTATAGATAAAGTAGAGAAATAACGTAATTAAAATGCTCAATTAAGCCATAAACCAATAGACACGGGCTTCGAGCTACATGGAATCTCTTTATGAATGTTCACATTTTTTAGTTTTTGGTTCTGCTGGGTTAAATCATTTGCTTAAAACGTTTAATTTTTACTTGAGTGATTTAACAAAATGAAGAGGCATGTAGTATAAAGTTATTGTCTTTTGTATGATGTACAATGTCAACCTGTAGAAAACTTATGAGAAACGTGTATGGATATTTATTAACAACTGAAGCCCACTCAAGCACTGAAACACAGTACAAAAAATGTTACAATGTTTTTGCCCAACAGAAATATCTTTCTTTGAGCTAAGTCCTTCTTTTTTATCTTTTATCCTGCTGTTTTCAAAAGTCTCAATCCTTAAGTCCAAAATTGTGGATAAGAAATTGAAGAGAGGAAACTTTGACGTGAAATTGCAGTTCGTAAAATCCGTTGGCAAAGATTTCCAATTTGGTCTAGTTTTCTTCAATAAAAGTAATTGGCTGATCGTACAAATCTTCCAAGACTTGAAAGCGTCTGTTACTATCATTTTGAAGATAGACGCGGATGTAAGAAATTTGTTTCTTTCTTTCTTACTTTTTTTTTTTTCATGCTTGGCACTAGTGGAAAGGATTTTAGATTATTTCGCGAAAAATCGAACAGAAAACAGTCGAAAATTAAATTAACAGTCGGAAAAAATACCATGGATAATTTTTAATCGTTTTTTCTTTCTTTTTCTAAATTTTTTAAACGATAATTATTATAATTTTCCATCATTTAAGTAAAATATACTTATACTGCTGATAAAACGTTCCTCATCAAAACTAGCGGTTGTTATTCTTACTACACTAACAAAAATCACGCCTTAAGTAGAACAGTTTGGTAAGTAAAACAAAAAAGCTAAGTACTAATGACACCAAACTTTCATATCCTAACCTCAAACACATACAAATGCATAGCTCGATTTAAAACCAGGGCTGCAGATTCGGAGTCGGACTGATTTTGGACCAAAGAAGTCGGAGTCGGAGTCGCTGAAAAACATGTCGACTCCGACTCCGACCACCTCCGATTTGGATGAAATTTTATGGAGGTGAAAACATATCTTTGAAACTAACAAATACAAATTTTCAGCGTCCAATATCCAAATCCTAAACATCTAGGATCATTAAAAAGGACTTCAAAATGGCGGGTCTGCTTTGTGAAACGACTTGCTATGTTTGGGCTTATGCAAGTGAATGAAAAATATTTGCAGCAAGAATACAATGTGTTAAAATAAAGTCTGACCATTTAACAAGAAAAGGATTAGTCAAATGACAAGAGCGGCACTTGTCTTTTGCTCTGGAGAAAATGGACTTTTTGGGAGGTCACAGTGACCTCCGAGAATTGAGGTAAATGTGATGAAATTACCTGCGAGAATTCTTGAGAAAATTGAACTTTTTGAGAGGTCACAATGACCTCCCATGACCTCCAACTGGGATATCCCAGCTTGATACCCCCCATGAATTGAGTCCTGGCTACGACCATGAATAAAAATGAAACTTTAAAAAATGGACTTAATATTTCAGCCTTTGTTTAGGGTTTTTCCCTCTTCACATTTGGGTAGAAAAAATAAATAATAAAAAAAAGCAGGAGTCGGGAGTCGGAGTCGCAAGTTTCAAAATCCCGGAGTCGGAGTCGGCCATTTTTCCTCCGACTCCGCAGCCCTATTTAAAACTCGATTTAAAAATATGTAAACAACTAATTTTTGTGAAAAAGATGCAGATATTATTATAATTTAGTTGAATTGGGAAAGTTAATCTCAAAATACATAAATGTAAAAGACGTGCTTTGAGTTATTCATATATTGGACAACAAAACTATCTTAGTATATCATGATGTATTATTCTTCACAACTGAAACTTTAAGCACTAAAATACATTTGAATGTTTGTTTTCCAGAGAAGCCTCCTTGAAGACACAGCATTCCTTATCAATTACTTTCATTTCTCAAAAGAAGGTAAGGTATTTTATATTATTAGTAACAGTTAAACTATTTACACAGTTGCACAATTATACATATTTTCATTGCAATTCAAACTGATTTACTTTTTGTTTTCCACGAATTATGCTAGTTTTCTTCAACTTTTCTAAATAACGTATTTTTTTAAGAGGCGGGGGGATAAGCAAAAGGAAAAAAAAACTTGATTATTTAATGTATATGACTTCTTATACAAAAAAAGCAAGTTTATGTGTGTATATGTTGTGCGTATTTTGATTACTAAAAAAATCTGAGTGAAAAAAAATTAGATTTCCATTTGACAGAATTCTTTAGAATAATACAAATGTTTGGTAATGTGTAAATACATCTTTTTGAATTCTGTCGTAGTTAAAATAATAATAATAAAAATAACTATAGCTATTTCAATTATTGCAGTTGGTACAAATCTTTTAAATATATTTACACCAAATTATTGGATAAACAAAGTTTTCGGAATACTTTTCTTCAAAAATACGGTGCCTATAGCATCTTTTTGTGTCTATTGTTTTAAATGTCGTAACTCTGAGCCAAATGACATTACCTTGAAATTTTATAATAAAATTAAAAATTTGGAATAAAAATCTAGAAGTGACATAAAACTCCAAACACACCAACTCGGCGGCAATTCACGATAACCGAAAATAGTCTACCCTGTTAAAAAACATGAAAAACACCTCAAATTGTTGAACTAATTCTTCAATTGATATTAGCCAACTCCCCCAAAAGTCTAACAGTATAAACAAAATGCAAAACGCAAAATCAACTCCTTGAATTCTGTGACATCACTGTAGAACTTAATATTTCCTCCAGTTCTTTGTAGCATTAGATAAGGGGTGCCCAAAAGAGAAAAAAGGGAGGAGTCATAACGCAAGCTTCTCCATCTATACTGGGAGCTTGGTTGAAAGGATCCCTGTTTCTTTGTTATTTTTTTCTTATGGATCTCATTCTTTGAGGATTCTCCGTAACATTTAGGAGGGTGACATCACTTGTCGGATGGGCACCCTTGAGTTGTGTAATCATGAATGATAATTATCGATTTTGGTTGGTAATTATTATTACTAATTCAGTTAAATGGAATAATTTACTTCATATTTGTACTATTCAACTTTTTTTGCTTTTCCGCAAAGTGATATTTATTGCTCAATATTTTTTTTTAATTCCTGCACAAAATGCCAAATTGTGTTCTACTCCCCCTCTTTTCTTCCTATCAAGATTTGGAAATTATTTTCGGTTCAATACAAGAAAATATGATTTTTTCAAATAAGAAGTAAATTTGTGACGTCTCAGAAATTTTAGTTACTTTACAATGCATACCTAATGCTTCACTTATTCATCTATTGCAAACTTTGCTGACTTCATTCATTGAAATCCAGTTACCCCCGCATCAGTAACTCTTCGCCAATAACTCCTATACTAATCTCAAACTTAAGGTAAGACAAGCCGCGTCTTAACCCTTGTCAATACACCATACATAACAGAAGGCATGAACCATCCAACATCTTTCTCTTTGTTTCTGACGGGGCATAAAGTTTCCGGTCATCGGATAAATCTCGAAGCTGCCAATGTATGACAAGGTCGTATTTTACAACCAATAAGCGCAGTGGATCTAATGCTTAAGGGGATCAAGAGCCAGAGATTTATGATCGGCAGTTATCGGAAACATGTGTTAGGTGCACATTTGTACCTTATCAAATGGTGCATGATGCGGAAAGCCTCCATACCTTGCAGCCTTATCTTGAGCTAGCACCCTTCCTAGTAAGTCATCCTTCAGACAATGCGATTTATTCAGGGACGATCAGATATTAGATCGGACTTGAATTGTGATGATCCAAAAAAAAAAAAAAAGTTTTGTTTACTTCAGCCTTTGTAATGATCATTCACGGATTTAGGGAACTGGGGTGGGAAGGGGGGGGGGTTCGGAATCATAGTGTTAGAATACTTATAATTGTAAATCTTCACATTCAGTTTTCAGCGTCATCTATCAAGCTTTGAGCTAGAAGAAAATCGAGATTATGATTGACGTTATCCTGTCTTTCGGCATGGGCACCTGATATTCAATGCTATGTACACTAGGTGGCCAAAAGTATCCGGACACTTTCAAAAATTCACATTTTTACATATAGCTCGAAAAATAAGAGATCAATTGTTCTTTAACTTTAGTCATACAAAATATAGGCTTCACCGAACATTTCCAAGTTGAAATTAAATTACCCTTGCATTTGGGGGACGACAAGAAGGGGGGTTGAAAGTAAAACCGCTTTTTGATCATAACTCTTCGAAAATAGCTCGGAATAAGCTATCAATTTCAGTAATTAATTAGCATACTATGTATAATTACTGTACAAATTTTTATGAACGTACCACTCTTACTTCCGAAGATATGAAACATTTTTTAAAAAATGGCAATTTTATTTGAAGGGTTTTTGCTCATAACACGCAGAGTTTTTGATCAAACCTTATCGAAACTTCAGGAAAAATGACAAAATACAAGAGAAAGAACATACTAAAACGGTAAATAAAAATATTGAAAATCCGATGAGATATGAACGTTAAAAGGAAATAATTTTTCACGGCGCATGCGCGAACGACAGAAATTTGTAACTACAAAAGTATTGTACTCTGATTTATACTTCATCTTATAAAAAAAGTTTCAGTTGAATATCATGAAAATTGAAAAAGATATCAGCGATCTAGTGAGCTGTATTTCATTCATTCGCAGACAATACATAAAAAGTGAGCGTCTGTCCGAAGAGCTATTTTTAAATTAAAGGTTATTGCGTCATCGTTCAAAACCAACGTTTCAGGGGGTGTCCGGATGCTTTTGGCCACCTACGTATAAGGTCTTTTTGGCCGAATAGGCGAAATGTGACTTCTATGCCGAATATAAATTTTCAAACTGTATACATTGAAGAAAATGCTCAATTGTTACCACACTGTGGAGAATCCCTTGCCATTTATGTATTGTCTGCGAATGAATGAATTACAGCTCACTCGATCGCTGATATCTTTTTCAATTTTTACGATATTCAACTGAAACTTTTTTTATAAGATGCAGTATAAACCAGGCTACAATATTTTTGTAGTTATAAATTTCTGTCGTTCGCGCATGCGCCGTGAAAAATTATTTCCTTTTAACGTTCATATCTCATCGGATTTTCAATATTTTTATTTACCGTTTTAGTATGTTCTTTCTCTTGTATTTTGTCATTTTTCCTGAGGTTTCGATAAGGTTTGATCAAAAACTCTGCGTGTTATGAGCAAAAACCCTTCAAATAAAATTGCCATTTTTTAAAAAATGTTTCATATCTTCGGAAGTAAGAGTGGTACGTTCATAAAAATTTGTACAGTAATTATACATAGTATGCTAATTAATTACTGAAATTGATAGCTTATTCCGAGCTATTTTCGAAGAGTTATGGTCAAAAAGCGGTTTTACTTTCAACCCCCCTTTTTGTCGTCCCCCAAATGCAAGGATAATTTAATTTCAACTTGGAAATGTTCGGTGAAGCCTATATTTTGTATGACTGAAGTTAAAGAACAATTGATCACTTATTTTTCGAGCTATACGTAAAAATGTGAATTTTCGAAAGTGTCCGGATACTTTTGGCCACCTAGTGTATCATCACAATTTTTTAAATAAAATCCCGAACTTTTAACGAAATTACTCTACTAATTAGCATGCATAAAACATGCAATTAAAATTTATATTTGATCTTTGAACTATGAATTTTTAGCCTTTATATGTTATTTAAGTTTTTTAGATGTTCTAATTAATTTTAAATTTTGCTCTTTGCTAAATGTTAAACTTTTATGAAAAAAAATTTTTTTAAATAAAATGATCAGCGTATTTTGTCAATTAAGTTACAAGACGCTTAAACTGCAACAAACGCCAATTTTATTACATGCAAATTATTAAAATTAGCATTTTATTACATGCAAATACATGTAATAAAATGCTTATTTTATTATATGCGACATTATTGATGACTTTGAAATTGAAATGATGAGTACGCAACTGTAGATCTTCTTAAGGGGCGTTAGGAGAATTAATGTCGATCAGAGACTCTCACCCGAAAAATTTTCGAAATAGGAGTTACAAACACGCAGTTTTAGGCGATCTTTAATAATGTTAGACAGAAGGGGGTTAGAAGACTCTACCCCGATTTTTTTCTGAGTTTGAGGCTCTAAAAGGGCATTTGTAGGCTAGTAGGCTACCTTTATTGACGTACAAGGAAGGGATTAGGAGTAGGCGCACACCCACTTGTATTGTCCCTATCCCCTTTTATTTTAAATACAATAGTTGAGAAAACTTCCTCCAGTTTTTCTTTTCCGAAAAAAATTGTCTTGTTTCATGGTGAAGTTTTCAATTTCCTCCCGAATATTTATTATTGGCACTGATACTAAACGAAATTATTCTGAAGAAAATACAGGAGTAATTACAACAATTAAAAAATTCCAATAACCTGAAGTAGCGATTTACTGATCATAAGTTGAAAAAAATTTAAGCAGCTAAATTTTCAAGTGGATACAAAACATGAACAATATTTGATAGATCACCCTAGTCTTTTGTTCTTAGATGTTATTGTCCTTGCAAATTCTAAATTTTAAAAACTTTTTCTCATGAATTCGCCACACTTTTATAAGTCAAACTGCCTAACATGCTTTAGAAGTGCTAATTCAGACTGCCAATTTTAAATATAAACTGTTCCTAAACACAATTAAATAAGTTAGTGAGCATAGAAATATAGTGCATTTTTAAGCGAAAGAAAAATAATAATTTCTTAAAATTACTTGCTTACCTCTTTGTGAAATCAGTTTTCCTAAATTTAAATCGCATTGAACCAAAAATGATTAAACAAAGATTATTTTAGCTAAAGAAGAATGGATTTTGCTTCGCAACTCTGCTATGAACTGTGGGAAAGGAATTGAATTGTAAACTGAGGAGAAAACTTTTTCCCGGAAAAAAGAGGAACCCTTTTTTAAGGGGGTCAAAAATGGAGCTGAGTCTGGTGGACACATGAAGAGACTGGGTGTCCAAAATGGGGGGGGGGGGGGGGAGGCCAGGACAACTTCTTAGAACGCAGGAAATTGTCATAGACAAAAGACAAGGGACATTCGTGGGATAGACGTTCACTTCCTGACTTTTCTTTCTTTTTTCTACTTGCCTTATTGGCGTATAGGCATGAATGCTTGTATCTGTAGGGGGGAGGGGGGAGGCAAAACGGTTTTCTATAAAAAAATGCAACTTTCCATTCAGAATGATGCAATTGCTGCCAGTAATTTTAGCTACATTGAGTAGTACACATTTATTTCTGAAATGACCATAATTTTTTGTGAAAAAAATTGTTCAGTTGCCGTTACTTACAACCACTTTTTTCGAGATAACAAATAAAAATTAAAAATGTCATATGACTCACGAAGAACCAAAATCCGTTAAGTTAAAAATTATTTTGTTTAAAAAGAATTTAAGTTAAAAAGCTCCTTTACCAATGGCTTAAAGGCAATGGATCAAAAACCACTATATCTCAACAAAAAGTGAGTATAAAGTGAGGGTTTTTATTTCGAAAACCCTACCTTCAGAATAATGAATTTTGAGAAATTAACTAAAAGGTCCAAAATAACTCTAAACAACTCATATACACATGGAAAATTTTAATATATCTTGTCATACGCCATGATATTAATTATTTTTACATTTATTTTTAACGTGTGGGAAACAGGTTATATCAATCATGATATCTACCCAGACGAAAAGTCTTCATCCATTCAGCTAATATCGTAAACCAATCAACAACTGTGTAATTACCTAGTACGTTCAATGTTTTTCAGTAACAGAACAGCAATTTTTCATCCAAGTAGTTGTAAAATCAAAACAAAAACATATTTTAACTCTATAAGACAAAATGTATTTACAATTATAATTTTACCAAAATTTTTGGCTGTTTATGTTTCTTTTCAAAGCTTTGCTAACATTAAATTCTAAAAGTTTATATGAAGTATTGAATATTTAACGCTCAAAACTACTTAACATCATTTATAAGTCGTGGTTTTGCAGATAAATATCGATTCTGCATTTTTGCAAAGATTTTAATTCAGAAGAATAAGAAAAATGGGACACATGTAATCATTTCTTTTTCTGCATTTTTCAAAAAAAAAAAAAGAAAAGAAAAAAAATCACTTTCCGAAAATAAAAATGTCTATTTGTTTCAATGTCTTTTCGCTGTACCAAGGCGCTTTTTTTTAATTTTTTTTAATAAAATATTTCTCCGGGATATTAAAAAAAAAGTCATCTTCAAATGTTTCCTGGACCTTTTCACATGTGTCTTCTGCAAGTGGCACATACGAACAAGTGCGGGTAACGGATGAGCGAGATCAAAAAGAAGCCAATCATCTTATTACAGTCGAACCCGCTTAATAGAATAGCCATTTTCCCGCGAAAAAATATTCTAATAAGCTGGATATTCCATTATCCGGGATCAAAATAGTACATTACAATGGTTTGGTACATTGAAAATGTATTACATTAAGTGGGATATTCTTTTAACCGATATTCTAATAAGCGGGCTCGACCGGATTAGTAAAAATATAAAATATTATGAAACTCTCAATTAGTTCGTCACGTAAGAAAACGAAATCAAGTCGACCATCCCTTTAGATAGATAAAAATAAAATTTTATAAAAAAAAAGTAAAACTGACTTCAAAAACGCAGCTGAAAATTGCTCTAAAAAGTAAAAAATAAATTTATTCTTTGAACACCATCGATACTACTTTTAAACATGAGTTTTGAAGTCGGTGCCGAAACAGTTAATAAAATCATTCGTGCCCATTCTTCGGTTACATGTTTCATAATAAAAACAACCATAAATGTTTCATAATCAATTTCAAGTGTTGTTTGAGAGGAAAAATCAATCAAATGGTACAATCAACGGGTACGAATGATTTTATTAACTGTTTTGGCACCAACTTCAAAACTCATGTTTAAAAGTAGTATCGATGGTGTTCAAAGAATAAATTTATTTTTTACTTTTTAGAGCAATTTTCAGATGCGTTTCTGAAGTCGGTTTTACTTTTTTTTTTATAAAGTTTTATTTTTATTTCATTCTTTTCAGTGCAAATGTATATTAGCAGTTCCAGCTGTCTGCCCTGGAGTTGAATTGATACACAAAATATTGGATTGGATTGATGAAAGCCTTCGAAAATTGAGTTTTAAAAATTTAATCATTATTTAATGGGGAAATTACATGAAATTTACTGTTTTCCATAATTACCGTTCTCTAATCCCGCCTCATAGGACCATGGGACCACCAGGAAGGTGTACTCTTTCAAACAAAAAAAAATATCCAAATTGGACTATTCAATAAAAAGTTATGCGTGGTCATACATTAAAAAAATATATGTATACCGGTCGACTAGAGAACCTCCTCCGTGTTTACGTCGGTTAATAAATAAAAAGAAACACATATGTGTAAGGTATTACTTACATAAGATAGAAACTTTTGAAGAACAAATCGATATAAATATGACTTTTATACCATTTCTCCTTCTCTGAGTCTCCCCGAGACCCAAGTTCATTTGATTCTGCACCTGTAAAGAAAAAAGTAAAAATTATAATAAAATCAGCCTCACACATTTCTCAATTTGTAATTGCGGACTTTCTAAAATGAGAACACATAAGATAAATAAAAGATTAAAAAATATTCTAAACATTTAGTGGTAGAACCAAATAAATAAGTAGAAAGTTAAGTAAAAATAAAAAATATATAATGACTGAGGGAGTAATTCTTATGACTAAAGGGAAACCTTTAAGTTATGGGCGAATTAATAAGTGAAAAATCATAATGACTAAGTGATTACTCCTAATGACTAAGAACTTTGCTGTTATAAAATTTGAAACTGGTGTCAATTGGACTTTTAATTGGAAACGCAAATTTAAACTTTGCATGTACCATGCAATGCAAAACTTTTTATGCCTAAATTTTTTCCCTATACTTTTTTGCTTAACCGTAAAAGGTAGAAATAATATTATAGCAATAACTTTGTTTCCTAAAAACTATTTTTTTTTTCAATGAATGTACTAGATAACCAAAATATTGCGAAACAAATCTACTGATTTTCGCGATTCATTACAAGTATTTATTTTAAACTAAAAGTTAAATTATTTAATTTAATTTTTTTACGTTATCATGCAGCAGTAAATATCTTAATTTCGCAAAAGTGTTTTCAATTTGCTTGTTTTTTTTTATTTTGTTGTTTATAACTATTATTTTACGCACTTCAACATTTTCCAATATTCTTAATTTTGCAAAGAGGAAAATTCCTTTTTTCCCCTAGCTAACAGATTAATTAAAATAAAAAAAGTTATGTGCCTTTTGAAAATTTCCTGTCGAACACCATGCTATAAATTAAACCTACATTGATTTTTAACTTGTGCTGAACATTTTGTATCAATTATGTTATCTAACAGACATAATTTTTACGTTCTCGAAGAAATGTCGTTTTTATTATAACATTTACTTGATTGATTTTTTTCTTCGTCTTTATTTTCAATAAAAGAAAGCAAAAGTTTTCGAACAACTTAAAGTCTTGAAAATGTCGACCGATATTTAAATCTAATAACAAATGTCTTATTATATCTAGTATGCACAATGTTTTCAGTAATAGAATATTGTACAGCAATTTTTCATCCCCGTCGGTGTAAAATCGAAACAGAAATATTTTCGATATGTGTAGATCAAAATATGATGTACACAATTATATTTTTTCTAGAAGTTTTAGCTATTATGTTCCTTTTCAAAGCTTTGTTTAGTTGCCGTTTTTATAGAGTGTATTTGGCATTTATCGCTCAAAACCGTTCGATTACATTGTCTTCTTTACAAGTCGTAGTTTCGCCGATAAAACTCGAATTTATACATTTGCAATGATTTAAACCAAAAGTGTAAGGAAAAAAGGTAGCAAAGGAAATATTTTTGTTTTCTTTCCTCATTTCTCAAAAAATATTATAATTTTCTCAAAGTAAAAGTGTCGGCATGTTTGAATAGCCTTTTCTTTTGACTTTTCTTGAGATTTTTTAATAAAATATTTTTCTACTTCATGATATTTTTAAAAACATCTACAATTTTCCGGGAAAGTTCACAAATTCAAATGAGTCCCCCCCCCCCGTAGGTGACATATGTAAACGAGTTAAAAATGAAATCTAAAAGTCAATCATCTTATTTCAAAGAAAAATTTCTTTAATAAAAATCATATAGATCAATTACATAGAAAGGTTTGTAGCATATGCTATGTGAATTTGAATCATGTGGTATTGTGCAAATAAGAAAACATTTTTCCGAAACAACCCCATCGACATTTGAATTTTAAAGTTTGGTAGCATATTGTGATCTACGAAGTTACTGAAAAGAATTTTACAAAAATTTCTACGTACATTATATACAATAGAAAAATGTAAGCATTACTCAGTGCAATTAATATTTTATTAGATGAGGATTGTCCATATAACTAAATGCTTTTCAGTTTAATGCGGAGAATGATACTGTAAACAATAGTTTGTTGTCTTTTCATTTCATGTAACAATCCTATAACATAAATTTGTAGACCAGTTATTTAATTTAAAAACATCTTCAAAAGATTAATTAAAATTTTATACATTGGGTACAGCAAAAAAAAAATTAAATTTTTACACATTTTTCAAACTTCGACGACCATACAGTAATTTTGAATAATCTGAACTACTCTTATCTTCCCAAGGTGTTGCGTTCACTAGTGATCCTAATAAGATTAGATTAAAAAATTGTGAATCTTTAATTGAAAATAAAAACATATCAACTTGTCTGAATGTTCATACAATAGTTTCTAATCATATATTCTAGTGCATAAGTTACTGTAAAGGCCTTTAATTTCGCGGGCCGTAATTTTCGCGAAAATGAATATATCTGTGATTTCGCGGGCCGAAAATTTCGCGAATTTTGCATGTACAGAACCAAAGTTGAAAAAGTCCAAAGTAAAAAAAAAATTCGCGAGGCCTAAATTTTCGCGATTACGAAGGGCTCGCGAAAATCGCGAAAATTAAGGCCTCGCGAATAAAAAGGCCTTTACAGTAATTCAAATCATGTTTTTTTAAAGAATTTAGTGATAAAATTACGCACATCACCTTTTAAAGCAAAAAAGTTGTCCCCTTAAAAACGCAAAATAACCCATTGCTCTAAAACGTTCATAAACTTTAGGAGGCGGCTCATCTAGTATCTGCCTGATGACAAGTACAACTTGAAATTTTCAAGATTTTTATTCACTTCTAGTTATTCAGTAGAACATATCATGATCACTTATTCCTCCTGTTTACCCATGCTCCCCTTTCCCCTTCATTAGTTATTTTAGTAATACATTTGAAAAATTTGATTTTATTAGTCAAGATTACGCTAATATTCTTACTTGACACTAGTAACAATGTTAGATTGTTATCAAATCTACTATCGATGAAAAAACACTTGTTTCTTTTGTATAGAGTAATATTTTGATAACCTTCTTGCCATTCTCACTGGAGAGATCGCGAACAAAATCTACAAAACCATAATAAAACCCAGTTTTCCTTATCGTGGGATACCTAATCTGTGTCATAAACAGTGATAATTTTGTAGAATGATGGAAACAAAGATCCCATAGAACGCACAATTGTATTTAAGCGTAATTGTACTTTGCAAAAAATAAACCTTTGCTTTTACAGTACAATACGGGCAGCAGAGGTTCCAGTTTAAAACTAAAATCTGCGGTAATAACTGTAAAACTAGCAATTTTACAGTTTATTATTGTAAAATTAGCAATTTTTACTGTTTGTTACTATAAAATTAGTTGTATAGTACTGTAAAAACAACATCCATTTTTTACAGTGTACTGAAATAAATGGAAATAGGCTGGAACTTCTGCTGCCAGTATTATACTGTAAAAACAGCTTATTTTTTGCAGTGTAGTGTTTAAATTTTTTTTCCTGGAAATATTGAAAGTTTATCTATTATATAGAAGTAGGGTCCATGCTCTTTATAAAATTTAAGCAATATAAACGAAAGGTTTAACATATTTAGTCTTTAAAGGCTGCTTTGTGAAAAATTGATACGTCTGTTACGTTGGAGTTGCTTTACTGCAAAGCATGTTATTGGTTTTTCCTTCTTGAGCGTGGGAGTGTATTTGATTTGTAATTACTTGGAATTTTGCGTTGGAGAAAAGTGCTACAAGCAGCTTTTCCACAATTTTTGACAATTGTTATAAGAAATAAAAGTAATAAAAAAAGAAAGTTATTTTTTCAATAATTCTGAAAAACATAAAATTGAAGCAGTACCGTTACCAAATTTTAAGAGCCTTTAAAATTTTTTTATCTATTAAACTGCGTGATTTTCAATTTGAAAAACATGTTATTAAATTATGTACTTCAAAATTAATTTTCATAACACTACACATTCGTGGAATTGCACTATTCAACAAAACAAAACAACGCCGAAATTGCATTACAAAAAAAAAAATCAGAATGTCCAGTTGTGCTACGTGACACCAACTTCTATGAGTGGATTAATGGCCCCCTGGTTAAACAAGCCCTCCTCAGAGCTAATGCATTAAAAAATATGCCCCACTCGTAGTCGAATGTTTGATGTGTATTAAGTCATACGCGACCGTGCCCTATCGATTTCCTGGACCCTCCTCACCCTGCCATAACTCGTTTACTTAGCAGCACATGCTCTCTGATGACGGAACTGATTTCAGAGGCCTGAAACAACTGTACCCATTGAAGATTCCCCCCCCCCCTACTCCTGGTCATTATTCGCTGCAGATTCGTCAATGTCATTCCACAATAGGGTTGGGGGAATCCCTTTCCATGGTTGCTGTAGGAAACTTGAAAATCGCCAAGTTCGAAAAATGCTGGAGAAAGGCGCCAAGGCATTCGAAAAACGCGTGATTTCTTATGTTTATGGTTTGGACTCGGATTCAACCTCACCTGAAGGACCAACCAACAATAAATGCATGCACTGCAAAAAATAAATGGCGTTTTTACCGTATAATACAGCTAATTTTATGGTAATTTTACAGTAATAAACTGTAAAATTGCTAGTTTTACAGTTTATATCACTGTGCATTTTAGTTCTAAAATGGAACCTCTGGTTCCAATATTATACCATTGTTTTTACGGTAATAAATTGTTTAATTGCTAATTATACAGTAATAAACTGAAAAATTGCTAATTTTAGTTTATTACTGGGCATTTCAGTTTTAAACTGAAAACTCTGCTTTCAGTATTATACTGTGAAAACAAGTTTATTTTTTGCAGTATAAGAGATTAAAAATGACACATCAAGCTAAACAGACCTGAAAGCAATATGGTCGAACTTTTTGGATGAATATCTATGCGAAACTAACTCAGAAAGTACATTTACTCGTCGCAGAAAAACGTTATTTAAATGACAGCAAAAATCAAATTTTCTCTAAAAATATTAATGATACAACTTTACCAACTAGATCAACAAACAACAGGTGCACAGGAAATCAAAAATGAAGCTTCTAAGCCAAGCACTCCTGAAAACAATATATTATTACTGTCTAACATCTTCTCTTTCCATAAATATCATTGGGAAACGCTCACAAA
This sequence comes from Uloborus plumipes, assembly GCA_038373865.1. Lineage (NCBI taxonomy): Eukaryota > Metazoa > Arthropoda > Arachnida > Araneae > Uloboridae > Uloborus > Uloborus plumipes. The sequence goes on from JAXGGA010001302.1 coordinate 63,544, forward strand.
TTCGAGCGCACTTTTTACTGTCCTTACAAAAATTAACTGAATGTAGTAATTAAATAACAGTAAAAGCCTATTTACACAGAAGAAACTAATGATTCAACTTAATCAACCAACAACAAATACACTAGGATTTCTTTAACTTTTTTAACTTCTTAAACTTTTGTCATTCACGACCCCATTAATGATTGCGAGTTTCTTGACGACCCCATACAAATATAAAAAAAAAATAATATTTTTTGATGATTTATTTATTAGGTAACAATATACATGTACATATGAAAATATATGAGTTTCGAATTCGTTTTGAAACACACAAAAATCTAACATTAAAAATTACACAAAAAATTATAAAATTGTATTTATTATAGTTTTAAAAATAAAAATGGATTCTGACCGTCTTAATTCTCTCGAATATATTCAAGTAGTTGCGTGGTAATTATTAAATTAAAGTATAAGTAAAAAAATTAATGAGATAGATGTGCCTGTTTTTTATTGCATAACAAATCAAACCTTGGTGGAATGTTTGAAACTGCTGGACGTAAGACCTCTTCAACATTTTTTAACGCAGAACGATATTGGGGTTATATATAAATATTTGACATTGAAATATCTCGCTACCCCAGAATTTTGCTACGCGACCTCAAATGGGGCCGCGACCCATAGTTTGAGAAGCTACTAGAAGATTAAAAGTTGAGCTCTTCTAACATCTAAGCGCACCCGGAAACACTATTATCATTAACTAAAATTAACAGCTCTTTTGAATAATTTTAATTAGTAAAGTATAGGATGCCTTTACTTGTCGTTACAGGAACAGGTAAATTAATGTGGTGATTAAATGACGAAGAAAACAAATTTTGACCAAAATGAAGCAAACTAATTATTTAAAATGTTAAAAATTTAAGCGAAAACGAAACACCACTGGAAATTATTCTGGAAAAATAATTAAACAACAATTTTGTCCATAATGCATCAGGCCTACTTCACTACACACGATTGTCAGTTGTGCATAGCAAATGTTTTTGAACTTTTGAAATTATTTTTTTTTTTTTTTTTTTTGCTAGTGGCGACAGATAAATGCTATTGTAAAATACTTGATACAAACACATACTCACAGACTGATATTATATGTATAAAAAACAGAATCTTGCTCTTGGATATTTATGGCATTTTTAGGGTTTTGCGCAGACCAATGTGAAAGCCTTACTTTTACTGACCTTTTTTCTTTCTTCAAGTTTGAGTGTATGCACGTTTTCCAATTGTTATGACTATTTTATGTTGAACTTTATCAATTCAAAATACTGTTAAAAAGTCTGCAAATTAGTTAATTTCAAACGCAAATCAAATGTTTCATCTGGATTCATTCCGTCTTCAGTGTAACATTTATAGTAAATTCTGACAGTCAACATTTTAAAAGATTAATGAACGACAAAACTAATGTGTCGCCTATACAAAATATCAGTTCTATCTATTTTTCTTTCACAGTTTTCTGATAGTTTAAGAACAGAAATATAAATACATGTTGGAAAAGGTATATGCAGGTACCAAATATAAAGACAACAGTGACTGAGAATTAAAGGACGTTTTCGATTAGAGCTTAGAGTTTTTAAATACATATAAATTTAAACTATGCAGTTTTGAATAGGTAATTAATGACACTTCCATGAATTAAAAAAAAATCAAACTTAATCTACTAACCAGTTTCTTAAACATTTTAATTTCGCAAATAACTTATTTTTTTATTTTTAGTTGCTGTTTAACAATAACCGTTCTAATAAAAAGTAATAACAGAACCGAGTTATTTGAATTTAAAACACTTAAGCATTATTTATTTCAATAAACGAAGAGTTCAATTTACCTGTAAGTTTACCATAAAAAAAACTCAGACAAAATGTTTCTTTTTATTAGGGATGCACCGATAAGCAAATTGGCCGATTACCGATTAATCGGCTGTTGATAATCGGCCGATTAATGATAAGGATAATTGTTTTTCTACTACCAATTTTACCATCACTGTTTTTTATCTCTTGTACAATTCCAAGTTTAGAAATAGTAAGTAATTTATTTCTGGGAGAAGATTTTTTTCCATTTTCCTAGTTTTCACAAAATAATTTCAATATTTTATCAAATTTCTTAGAACCAATTTTCATATTAGTGTCAATAATATTATTAACATATTGTTAGTTATGTTAATTGGAAATAAAAATTTATAAAAAAAAGAGGGGTGGGGGAGTGTGTGGTGAACACTCCAATTTAGGAGTACTTTTAATTCATATATTTTAGTAATCAGTAGCAATTTAATTCAATACTTTTATTCTTTGAAAATTAGAGGTTATCTGAAAGCACTGTGCTAAGGAGAAAACTATCGCCACATGAAAAATGTTGCATCATTGTCTATGTATATATTTATTCAAAGTAGGAGAATTCATTTAAGAAAAACTTTATATCAACTGTGAGGATTAAAATTATTCATCATAGTTTCCTAATGAAAGTATACTTTAAAGAATAATATCTGAAAAATATTTTTCAGCCGATTAATCGGCCGATTTTGCCGATTATTGATAATCGGCAAAGTGGCCGATTATGGCCGATTAATCGGTACTGCCGATTAATCGGTGCATCCCTACTTTTTATGTTAAAAATAACATAGAACTAGTTTTATTTGTCGAATCATTAACAAATGACAATTCAAAATTTTTGTAACAATGCAAAAATAGAAAAAAGTATTAAAAGTATAAATTGCATGAGCGCTGCGCTCTCAAAAAATATAAAACAGTATTTTTTAAAAACGCTTTAAAAATTGTTATTTTGTTGGGCCATATTTTTGATCTCAAATGGGAATTTAAACCTCGGAATACACCTCTGCAATAGTAAATCATTAATAATAATATAAAAATCTAAATTTCCATTCCCTTTAAAAATGTTTTCTTATTGTTAAAATTCAAAAACAGAAGTAAAGTAAAGGAAAGAAAAATTATTTTTAAAAAACGCATTAAAAATTAATAGTACTTGGTTGCGACATACTTTTGATCGCAAATGTTAATTTAAATATTGGAAAACGCCACTAGAATGATTTATCAATATATCATTTAGAAAATAAAATAAAAGTCTAAATTCCTTGTGGGTTGCGTTTTCTAAAAATGCGCAGTTAGTTACTTTTAAATTTATTCTTTTTTTTTTTTAAGTTCGAAAAAATACATTATAAAATGCAAAAACTATTTTTATAAAATCACATTAAAAATTCAAACTAAGTTGAGCCTTTTTTTTTTTCTTTAAATCGCAAATATGAATTTAAACCTTGGAATAGGCCACCACAATACTGAAACTATGTAAACCATATAACTTTAATTTAAGAACACGAAAATGGTGTAAAACGTTCTTTCTACCAGAAATTATAATCGGTTCTTCTCAATTTTGGTCTCATCCGAAAGATCGAGAAAAATACCTTTTAGCAGGATTTACTTCTCACGGATTTGAAAAATGTTAATGGAAACCTTTACCAAGAAAAAAGATACAGTTCAGGAGTTTTCAAGTTGGTAAAAATCAATTTTGAATTGTTTTTTTATATAAGCGAGAAAGAAATTAATTAGCGTGAAAGAAATCATTGATAAGAAAAAACTAAATAAATATCTATGGCCATTTTCCCTTTCAGCGTGAACAAATAAAATTCTTGATTTAACTTTTATGCTTTTCCTGTAACGGGGATTTGAAACTTTTTAGGCGATTGATTAATATTTCTAACTGCGCGCAGACAAAATATCGACTTTAATAATCGAATCAGGACTTTTAGACACGCGTTACTTGAAAAAGCCTTTACTCTCAAGGTAGAAATTGCAAAGCCGGGTGACTCAGCTAGTAATATTATAACCGTCTAAATTCCACATGCGCTGCATTTTTAAAATAATGAAAATTCAATCTCGAGTTCCCCGCATTTGGGAATAGTTTAACTATCTCGCACATAAGCAGCGTTTTCTAATAAATTGGATTAGCTAAGTTGGTTTTTGGTAGATCGCTACACTCAAGGACTCAAGTAATCCATTTTTTTTCTTTTATCGTTAGAAAAGTGTCTTGCAATTGCTATTAACTTCTAAGATAATTTTGAAAAGATGTTAATCCTTCGTTCTAAGTGACTAGCTATCTCTTTTTGGTGATGCTTTGTGGTGAAAAAAACACATGATACGGCATCTTCCCCAATACGGCGTCTTCTCCCAATCCACCTTAAATGAGAAAACTAAGTTTTTCTTTTCTTTGGTATTTCTTTTTCCTCACTAAACAAGTGTCTGAAATAATCATTGAGTCAAATATAAACAATGCCCGATCAAATTATAGTGGCGTTCTGGGCCTAGAGCTCATGAGCAATCCATTCTCTCATTAACTGTATGAATACAGCCAAAAAAAATTTTTTTTTCTTATTATTTAAGTGTAATAACTGTATTTGTGTACAAACTGCAGTGTAACTTTTTTTCAATGCATATTAAAAAAAAAAAAACTTTGTGAGGAAAACGTACTGAATGTTAAATTTTGGCCGCAAGATATACATAAATAAAAGAAGAAACAAGAAATATTTTCGCAAATGCTTTTGCTTTTAGTAATTTTATATTTGAAACAACTTTGGGGGCCCCTGGACCTGGGCCCAGCTATATCAGGGCCTGAATTCAACTAGATTGCTAAAAATTGAGTTTTCCAAAAGAAAGCCGAGAGAGAGAGAGAAAAAAAAAGAAAACACTGAGGGGGGGACGATAGTAACATACAATTTCTTAATACAAGGCATGAAAGTACAAAATCATTGAAAATAAAAACATCAGTGAAATTTGTTGAGATAGAGAGCGTTTCAAAGTAAACACGTGAAGCCGTTATGCAAACGTATTCCGAAGCTCAAGACAAGCCGTAAGAAAGTAGGGTAATGACCAGTCAAATATTCCTTTTTTTTTTTTTTGTCAATAATTCTCGCCGAGAAGGCGATAGCTCACCCAAGTAATGCAACCCCACTACTTGCTATTCTATCCCCCAGGGATATTCTTATTCAAATTTGCAAGAGCGATCATACTATCATCTCTATTGGTCGGTGACATTTGGGGGGAACGTCGCAAGAAGGCGGGGAGAACCCCCAATGAAAAGCAGGTTTTTTTTTTTCTCCACATGTTCCACATTTCAGAGCGCATGCGTACCCTTAGAGGAGATTAGCGTGATTATGAGAGCAAGTCTATTGTTCAAGTCTGGACAGACATTGTGATTGAGTAAGGTTAGTCTGAATCATATCAGCTGTAGATATTTAAAATGCTTGGATACTACTTAAATTTTACTAATTAGATCAAATATTTAATTAGTTTATGAATTATTCAGTTCATCTTTTCTGCATGAAAATCAGCATAAGAAACTGAAAATTCCTCTGTAAAAGAGCAATATTCAAATTTTAGGATTAAAGATCAGAAGAGACTTATATTGAAAATATTTTTCAGATTTTCTTGCCAAATAGTTTTTTCGACTTCTCTAAACGTTAACTGTAGATAATTTCGCGCAGAGGTATTGCTCCACAATTGTGATTTTAGGCAAATGAATGATTGTGTTCAAGCGCTTTGTTTAGTTTACGATGATTTAAAAAAGAAAAACCAAAAAAAAAAAAAACATATTTTTTATAAAATGCAAAGTAGAAAAAAAAATATTTTTATGATTCATTCTTACTGCTGTCGCAAATCATTATCCTTTATTACTTAAAACTTTGCTAAGCATTTTTATTTATTTGTTTATTTATTTATTTATTATTTTTTATTGCTTAATTTGGAACAAGACTTTTTATCATTAAAGTTCGTCTCTAAACATTTAACTTCGTTTCTGGAAGAAACTAAAAATTTCTCTATGAAGAGAAATATTCAAATTTCAGAATTAAAGATAAGAAAAGACTACAAATCGAACTTTTTTCTTGACAAATTGCTTTTACGACTCCTTTAAAAACGTTAACTAAATAATTTCAGAGCTTGTCTTCTCAAAAATGTTGCGTCATTATTGTAATTTAATCAGCAAATCAATAATTGTATCCTAGCCCTCTTTATTTTGTTAACATGATTTAAAATAAACGAAAGCAAAAATAAAAAATAAATAAATAAATTTTTAAAAAATGCAAACCAAGTTAAAGAAAAAAAATCGTATCACGATTCAATTTTAGCGCTGTTGCAAATCGTCATCATTTATCGCTTAAACCTTTACTAAGCATTTTTATTCATTTGTTCATTTATTTACTTTTTATTGCGTTATTTGGAGCAAGCCTTCTTATTGCAATCTCTAAACATTTAACTTCGTTGTAAGAAGAATGATTGGCGTTGAATTGATTTGAAGCGCCTTCTTTTGTTAACATTTCGTCAGAAACATCACGCTAAGTTTATTTTAATCGACTCTTTAGAAACATTTTTTATGCTAAAAGTAATACACTGTTAAAATCTTAATACATTTCTTCGGAGCACGTTGAATTTTGTAAAAAAAAAAAAAAGTAAATATTTTTTATACACACTCGTCTTGATAGGCAGCTTAAATGTTAGAAGCATATAATTTTAATGTATATTATATTATCATATAATATTAACTAAACATGTTATTTAACCATTTGAGGAGAATACCTGGTACCTTAAAAACAGAACTCAATAATAAGTACAGTAAAATTTTGACGCATTTTTCATAGAAATTTTTGCGATATCCTTTTATCTATTTATTCCTTCAATCCTGATAATAGATATTTTCCTTATTTTATCCATAACGATAAATAATAAGTACACTGCAAAAAAAAAAGTTGTTTTTACAATATAATACTGGAAGTAGAGGGGTTACAGTTTATTAATAGTAAATTAGCTCTATTATACTGTAAAAACAACAGTATAATACTGGCAGCAGAAGTTCCAGTTTAAAACTGTAAAATGCATAGTAATGAACTTTTGAATGAGCAGTTTTACAAATTATTCTTGTAAAATTAGCAATTTCGCAGTTTATTACCATAAAATTAGCTATTTATACTGTAAAAACAATTTTTTTTTGCAGTGGAGGAGGATTATTTTTGCGGTGAGTTTCTTACTTATTTAGCCCACCTAAAAACCAATCAATATTAAATACATAATTCCCTCGAACAAAGACCGATACTTCTAATTAGTCCCACTGGTAGGCCTCCAACAAACATAGCTCTAATGGATGCATCTAAATTAATTCATTCAGTACCACATTAAAAATGTCGAATCCACTTCAAAAAGGGAAAAAATATTTCTTCACCACATAAAGAACACAATTCCCCCAATCCATGTTGGATAGGGAACTTGTTATTGGCCGCAGTTCCCGATTTAGTAATGCACCCTGGGGTATTTCCGCTATCAACCTAGTAGAGCTCCAGTACGGCCATTTGTTTCCATTAACACTACCAATACCCATTTGTTTCCGGTTGTCGTTTTGTAATTTTTACTGTTTTGCGGCGCCTGAATACAAAGCGCTCCCATGCGCATGTAGCCCTTACTCTCTTTTGTTGCCTAACTTTTTGCTGTCTTGTAATATGTGATCGGGAAAGCCTCAATAAAACAGATATCCAACAATGCTTTTAATGGAAAATAGAACAGATGCGTAAGGATACTGTCGTTGCAGTACTTTTACTTGATATACTAGTACTTTTAATGAATTGATGTTGTGCCGTCTTACTAAAATTATATTAGACACTTATTTTTTTCCTGAAGGTAATTTACTTAAAAAATCATAATTTAAATAAATAGCATGTGCATGTAGCCTGATTATTGAACTTTTTTTCTGTCTTGTAATAAAATATACATAACACTCTTAATGGGAAATAGACTACGTAAATAAGCATGCTAGCGGCAGTTACTCACTGCTTTATACCTTGAGCTCTGCCTAAAAAAAAAAAAAAAAAATACGAGTTGTACCGTGTCGCTCGCTGGTATTTTAATTTTACATTAGCTACCAGTTTTTTTTGCTCTCTTTGCTTTATAAATGGATTTTTGCCTCCAACTCGACTACTTTCGTATTCCATGCTGATGAGAGCATAGTAAGCTCGAAACAGCTGTCCATGGATCGAAATAGCCGACTTGGCGGTGTATTGCATGCTAATATTGTTTTTCACCTACACTGCAAGAAATAAATTGTTGTTTTTACAGTATAATACTGGCACCAGAGGTTCCAGTTTAAAACTAAAATGCTCATTAATAAACTATACTATTAGCAACTTTACAGATGGGTATGGGGGGGGGCACTGCAATAATAACAGTTTAGTGATTGTGCAGCGTAATACTTTTAATTTATTGATGTTGTGGCCCCTCTCTTTTGCTTCTAAACTTCTTGCTGTCTTGTAACATGAGATCGAGGAAGCCTTAATAAAAGATGTCCCACAATATATTTTAAATGAAAATAAACCAGACCTGTAAGAATGATGTTGTTGTATTTCATCCAGTGTTATGAACTAATTGCTGTTGGAGCTTCTAATTGATTATTAAAATTTATCAAGGATCGTTGTTCTACTGGTAATTAATTTAAAATCAGCAATTGAGAAATTCCTACTCTTTCGTTTGAGTTGCTTTTTGATCTCTTATTATGTATGACAGAACATCATTGAAACAAATAGCCTTCAACGCTATTAATGGAAAATAGACCATATACAAAGGAAAAACTTGTTGAATTTCAACTGGTACTTTTAATTAATTAATGTTATGGCTTCCAATTGATTACTCAAAACAGTTCAAACACATCTTCATTCCTTACTTTTATTACTATTACTATTTTAAACTCAGCTGGTACCAAAGAGCAGAACGGACGGTTCCTTTCAACGCACGTGGTCCTCAGATCAAGTGTCAAAAGATCGTCCGCAAGTCACGCTTACTTAAAAACGGAGGACAAATTTATGTCTTATAAACAACGGTAAAAAGAAAAATCCTTTTTTTTTTTTGTTCTGTATTTGCATACATCTTGCGATGCAAGTCCGATCCTCGCCGTCCTTACTCAGCTTCTGCACATTTCTCTGAAAGCTGGTCTTAAATTAGACTACTTTTTGCGATAAGTTGCGTAGTTCCTTTCAACTCGTTATAAAACATCATTACAGAGATCATATATTTCTGGTTGATGTAAACGTAACAACGCATTTCTTTTTATTTTTCACTCTTTTAGAATTGACTGCAAATCTGATTTATTTACATTGCAAAAGTGCTGTAGAATGAAATTCCAGTTGCAATTTTGATGCATACCCCCAATTTGAATGAATTTGTTTATTTTGCATTTAAGTAAAACACAAATGAGAATTATGTCGAAAGTTATATGAAGCTATCTGCCCCTTCATTGATACTCGAGTATCGTAAAAAAAGATTTAATAATTCTTCATTATATTCTACTGGATTAATCTTTCATTAGATCTGCAATTATGGTTAGAGTTAATACACTACAGTAGTGAGATTTATAGCTCGGTTATTTCATTTATTTATATATTTCAAAGCACAATGACATTCTTTTGGCTTTTAGAGCAGAATTTTTTAAAATCATTTTAAAGGAGGGGTATATACGATAACAGTAAAACCGCAATGATCAATTCTGTAAAAAAATTTTAACTTTTTTACGGAATTTTAAATTTTTTTCTAAGTATAAAATATAAGATAGTCTTAAAGAAATAATAGATTTGGGATGATTTTCATATTGTTAGTGTTATTTTTTAAATACAAAATGCTTATATTTAAAGAATAACATTACATTCAAATGTAATTTTTAAAGTTAAGAATGCTTTCTCTCACACTTTTCACGATGGTATATTTTTTGTACTCTGTAAAAAATGAACTTGTTTTTACAGTATAATACTGGCAGCAGAGGTTCCAGTTTAAAACTGTAAAAGAGCAGTAATAAACTGTAAAACTAGCTATTTTATTACTGTAAAATAAGCAATTTTACAGTTTGTTACCATAAAATTAGCAATTTTAGTTTATTACCATAAAATTAGTTGTGTTATACTGCAAAAAACAGCATTTTTTTTTTTTTTTTTTTGCAGTGTAGCTCTATAAAGCGAAGTATTTATAAGGAATAATTACACACGCACGCATACATGCAAAACACACATCACGTAAATTCAATATTTTCTACGAATGAAGCTTTGACCGACAGACACACATTTTCTCTCCTCATAACCCTACTCTGAAATGTTTAATTGCTCAATATATCTTGAATTACTTCAGTTTTCTTTATTATTATTTTCCATTGTTAAACATCAACAGTACCTCAAGCGTCTTATTAATGTTTTTGAAGGAGACTTTGATGAAATTCTACAGAAAGGTATGAGGGATGGATTCACTTGATATGAATGAAGTAATTTTAAAAATGTACAAACCAAAATTATGTCCTAACTGTTATGTGATAGGCGTAAATACCGAAAAACTTGAAACATAGAATAGAGTGTAACAGTGTAAAAATTAAAGTACAAATGAAAAGTTAATTTTTTTCAATGTCCCTACTTCAATCGCTCTGTCTCAATTCTCTCTACCACCCGCCGCCGTCAGAATATAACAAAAATAATAAAAAATTAATAAAAGAATGAGTTACTATTAAAAATGCAACAGAATGAATTTTTAATTGCAAAGTTGATGTTAAAATATTTGGCGCCGTTTTAAACAGTAAAAATCTGATTCGCAATATAATCTAGCCTAAACCTTTCTCTTTCTGTCTTGCTTTTTAAAAATTTGTGTTGATAAATTTTCGTGTAACATTTTTGAATTTATGAAATGAAGGGTCAATATAAAATTCCAATTTTAGGGAAAACTCCTACCGATATAAATCCCATAAAATGTCTCGAACAATAACTACACTGTAAAAAATGAATGTTGTTTTTACAGTATAATACAGCTAATTTTATAGTAATAAACTGCAAAACTTGCTAATTTTACAGTAATAAAGTAAAACTGCTAATTTTACAGTAATAATCTGTAAATTGCTAATATTACTATTTATTACCGTGCGTTTTACAGTTTTAAACGAGAATCTGCTGCCAGTATTATACTATTGTTTTTACAGCATAATCCAGTTAAATTTTACGGCATTAAACTGTAAAATTTCTAACATTACAGTAAGAAAATCTAAGATTGCTAGTTTTACAGTTTATTACTGTGCATTTCACAGTTTTAAATTTGAACCTCGACTGCCAGTATTTTACTGTAAAAACAACAGTTCATTTTTTGCAGTGTATACAAATTATCGAGAAACAGGGATTAACGAAGCGAGAAAAATCGGAAAAAATCATTTGCAAATAATTGAAAATATTTACATGAAGGGAAGTTTATTGACCGCGACGAACTCTCATTATGATGTGCATATATTAGCTATATTTCACCACAAGCTATTCGTAACCAAGATTGGTTAAAACGCTAATTTAAAGAAAATCTCCAACAAAAGCAAACTAGTTAGAAAATTTCTTAATCTGGAGTTTCTTTCTGGCCCTCGTATCTCATGCAAACGAGACTGGTCTGCGTAATTTCCTGCCGCGAGTATGACAACTAAACACTCCTCTAATAACTTACGGCAATAATTCACTTCCGAGCAGTACGTCACTTTGACATCAGCTAACGAAGAACGTCTTTCGTGGAAAATGCAAGATGTGCTATTGCCGTGTTTTTATTATTTTGAAGAAATTAAAAATATATAAAAAAGCTCTGTTACGCTAAGAATAATAAACCACGAAAATTATAGATTGAAAATATCATGTTTCAGAAGTAGACTTTGAACAAATATGAGCTGTTGTTTTTTATAGTTCATACTGGCAGCCGAGGTTCCAATCCAAAATTATAAAATGCGCGGTAATAAACTATAAAACTAGCAATTTAAGTTTCTTATTGTAAAGTTAGTTATTTTACAGTTTATTGCCGTAAAATTTAGCTGTATTATACTGTAAAAGCAACAGTATAACACTGGCAGCAGAGATTCCAGTTTAAAACTTTAAAATTCACGGTAATAAACTGTAAAATTAGTCATTTTACAGTTTATTTCTGTAAAAGTAGCAATTTTACGGTTTACTACTGTAAAATTAGCAATTTTCACATTTTATTACTAGAAAGTTAGCTGCATTATTCTACAAAAACAACATTCGTTTTTCGCAGTGTATTCGTTCTCAGACTTGTTTCGTAAGATTTCGCAACTTTGAGTTCATATAATTTTAATATAGATTATTTTTATTTAACTAACATCAGGTAACCCTAATTCATATTTAAAACTGGATCGAAAATTAAGCACAAGTTACATTCCGATTTTATGTGGTTAATTTCAATCTAGCTTGCACAAGATTTGCTTGGGAGCAGAGTGTTCAGCTTATATTTACATAACATGTACAACTTAATCTTACTCCGCGTGACGTTAATATTAGTAAAAATAATTTCTAACAATAGTAACGTTACAAATATTTTTTTATTAATATTAACGTTAAGCACTGAATTCACTGATTTTATAAAATATCTTCAAAAACAATGCTTCGCAAGTGTCAGGATTTCCTTAAATTTTGACATCTAAGTTTCTATGCATTCTCGCCTTTAGTGTTTATGTAAAGAAATCAGTGTAAGGTATATATAACAATATGAGTAAAACATATATAACAACTGGAAAATTTGGGCTATTTTAGTGTGTATTCGATTACCTATACAATTATATGAACAGGACACCTTCTGTTAAATGTAATTTCCCTGGAAAAAAATCTAGTAAAATACTCCTTACTTGTAAAATATTCTTCACACAGGAATTTTATGTCGTATTTAGTGGATAACAAGTACACTTCAAAAATTTAAAAATGAAGATAAACAGAGTATATTTATTATTATCCTGTAACATTAGAAGTATCTGGAAATAATTATTTTGTACCGCACATTCGTTCAGAATATTATTGATGGATAATTTCTTGATTTTTATGGCCCCCTACTTATATTTGAATAGTATTATTGCATCTATTTGAATCAATTTGAAGAACAATTCCGAAGTGTTGTGGACCAGAAAAATAAAACTTCTAAAAGTTAAACATTAATTGACATATTGGCAGACTTGGAAGAGAATCTCATGAATTCTCTAGGAATAGAATCATTTGCAGTTAGAAAGCGACTAGAAAATGCGGTATTTGTTCACAGGTCAGTGGCGTATAGAGGGGGGGGGGGTGCCAAGGGACCAATGCACCCCCAAAATTTTGTAAGACTACAAAAAATGGTGGCACCGAATTTTGAAAAACCATGTAACCTTCATGTAAATATGCTTCAGGTTTTTTCAATGAAAAATACTTTATGGACACTGAAATATTGTCATATTATTTTCTGTTTTCGACAATAAGAAGCAAAACTAATTGTTATTCTGTAATTGTGGAAAGTAAGTTGGAGTGTGTAGATGTAAGAGGATGTAAGATGTAAGAGGATGTAAGTAGTAGATGTAATAGATGTAAGTAGATGTGTAAGTGTAAGAGGAAAATGAGCGATGTACCCGCACCTTATTGTTCTTGCATAATATTCATTTTTGTGAAAAAAAAAAAAAAAACAATCATTGAGCCACGTTCAATAGAAAAAATTAAATCGAAATACTGCGTTTTTAAAGTTTCACCATATTTCTTGATTTTTTTCCTTTCTCATCACATTGTCGATGTTCGATGTGCACCCTTCAAAATCAATTCCTGGATACGCCACTGTCACGGGTGTTCCTTCACTGCATCATTTTTTTTTTCAATGGCAATAATAATAATGATAATAATATTTCAGTTTAAAAAAATTACGCTATACTGTAAACGTTTCCTTTTTTTTTTTAATAATGACATGCATAAATGCTTGCTGTCAGTATGTAAAGGATGTTTAAAGGGACGGTGAATTTTGAAAATGAAACTGAGCTTAATTTTTCATTCACTGATCGGCCTACCCTGTACCGATATTCAACAAAAATTTACATAGTAAACACTGCAGCAACACTTTCATTATTGCACTGTAATTTCAGTTTTGAATTACTTCTGAACTTGTTAGCGTGATATGCGTGTGGCACAAGCTCTGAAACTGTTCATCGCGACTAGAGACACCAGTGATTTTTTTTTATCTTCAGAAAGCGTTCTGAAATATCGCCTGCGTGTGTGGGTCTCACAAATTTTCGAAGTGCCTATTCCTGCTTCTCTGGCGTCTTCTCATAGACCAAATGACATAACGTCCATTGTCCAAAAAGAGCTTTTAAGCTTTGCCTGGAGGGTGTTATAAAACAAACTTTTCTTCCAGGTATAAGCTGTACCCTACTGCGAGCTAACTTGAGGGGATTATAAAGACGTCAACGGTGGGGAATAATTTAGGGCTGAGCGTAACAATTAAGACCCTGAGACCTCCCCTACCTGCAGGGTACTTCCCTTCTCAGAAGACGTTTCCATTTTTTTTTTCCTTTTTTATCTGAAAAAGCAAGTTTCATCTTTATCTTTCCAGTAGCCCTACTGCTTCTTGGAAAGATAAGACCATAGCTGAAAGTCAGTCTGTGTGTGCTATTTATCCTCATTTTAAACTGATAATAATTATCCCAAGACTTAAATATTTGCCTTTATGTCACTATCATAAGCTTAATTTTTGGATAGGGTGTGTAATCAGATACATTAGGACTGGAAAAATATCTTTAATCGAAAAGGAAGTTCTGGCAGTAGCGTCAAATTATCGATAATAGACGAAATCAATACTATGGATAGCTTTTAACCAGGCTATAGATTACTCACAGGAATTTTTACTTGTGCAGCTCATTTTAATTAATGTTTTACTTCAGAGGTACCCAGGAGGAGGATCAGGGCGCAAAATAAAAATTGTGGGAGAGGGGTGCCAGAGTTATTTTTCTCTTTTTGTGGGGGGGGGGGGGGGAATGGGCCCCAATTCTTACTTAATAACTTAAGTTTTATTTGCACTAACTGTTATAATACAAGCGTCATTTACTTCAGTTACAAGTTCATATGAATACAAAAATACAAGACTGACTAAATATATAGACTGAGAAAATGTTTGCATTAAATGTAGAATAAAAATACATATTTTAGTCAAGCTTAACTTCGGATCATGAACTTGTGATAAAACTGAATAAAAGACCTATGAACTGAATATAAGACCCTGAATATGAGACCCTGTTACTCTGTTCTACCTTTTGTGCATCTTTTTTCCGGTGTATTACAAAATTCCAACGGATGTCATTGTAGAAAGAGAAAGAAAAGAAACTATAAAAGTATCTGAAATGTTATTTTATGATGGACAATTGAGCAAAATTTATTAAAATATTTGGTAAAAAAATTGATGCGTAAGAATTTGCTTCTTACCATATGGGATGCTTTCTTAAAAACTCTTTTGGCCTTTCTTGTTCAAAAATGGCACTCCCATGTCTTATAAAATAATCAAAATTTACCTTTTCAAAAACTTCACGCAAGAGTAGAAAATTATTTTTAAATACAATTTCCTATTTTCTAATCAGGCTAAATTCCCTTAAAAATAAATTCTGCACAATAACATTAACTATTGGGTATCCTTATTTTCTGAAAAAAATAACACCTTTTAATTTTGCAAGCGATTTTCATAGTTTTAGAATGAGCATAGGTAACAAAGAAACAAAAATATAACATTTGTACACCTAATATTCACTAAAGCTGACTTACTGAGATAAATTGAAATGTTGCAGAAATTTAACAATTTTATTTTATTTATTTTTTCATCTATGTTACGTATAGAGAATAAATTTTTTTATCCTTATAAACATGTATGTATCACCGGCGCAGTCAGAAATTTACCTTCTGGCGGGGGGGGGGGGGGCATAATCATCCATACACTGCAAAAAATGAACTGTTCTTTTTATAGTATAATACTGGCAGCAGAGGTTTCAATTTTAAATTGTAAAATGCACAGTAATAAATAGGGATGCACCGATAAGCAAATTGGCCGATTACCGATTACCGATTAATCGGCTGTTGACAATCGGCCGATTAATCGGCCAAGCCGATTAATGATCATGATGTTTTTTTTTTAATACTAACAATTTCACCATCACCGCTTTTTTCTTTCGTTTACAATTGTGATTTTAGAAATAGTAATCTATTTATGAGAGAAAATACATACTATTTATTTATTTTTCCATTTTTCTAATTTCTCAAAAATAATTTCAAAATTTTATCCTATTTCTTAAAACCAGTGGTTGGAAAAACTACATTTCTTTTGTAGCGAACTACAACTACAACTATTTTGTTATAAATGTAGTTAACTACAACTACTTTGTTATAAATGTAGTTAACTACAACTACTTTTTTTTAAATGTAGCGACTACAAACTATTTTTGAATTGCAGTCGCTACTTCGCTACTTTTTAAAAAATAAATAATTAAAAAACATACACCGTTTGAGGATTGATCGAAAAAATTCGAAAGCTGGTTTACATTGATAAATTAACTCATTTGAATAAGAAATAGAACTAGGAATTGTCTTTGAATTTATTTGTTACTTTTCCTTTTTTTGTTGAAATTACTCCTTTTTAGATTTTTTTAACAATTTTTGCGAATATTCACCAAAAGAACGGATTCAAAAGTTGAAACATTGAAAGAGTTCAACCTTTATTTATTTTTTTTTTTTTTTAATTTCTTGCCAAGGAATATTTAGGTACATGAAAATTATTTGAAGGAATATAATGATGTCGAATAAACCAATGACATCAAACAGATAGAATGTATTTCGTCAAAATGGTGTATCTAAAATCAGCTCATATTTTTATGGTTCTTATGTGTCATTGCGTCCGCTGCTGAACTCGTGCAAGATATGCACCAGTCAGAGTCAATTAAACCTTGTTTTTTTCCAACGTTCTCTCTTTTTTAATTTTTTTAAATTTATTTATTTTTTATTTTTTAATTTAAAAGTAGTTTCTTGAAATCGCTACAAACTACTATTTTTTTGTATCGCGCTACTCGCTACTCTACTTTTTTTAAAAAGTAGTGCGCTACACTACAAACTACTAAAAAATGCAGCTACTACAGTAGTTTCGCTACTTGTAGCGCGCTACTTCCTACCCCTGCTTAAAACCAATTTCCATATTATTGTCAATAATATTATATTAACACATTGTTAACTATGTTACTAGACATAAAATTAAAAAAAACAAGGAGGGGAGTTTTGTGGTAAGCACTCTAATTTAGGAGTGCATTTAATTGAAAATATTCAATATTAGTAGCCATTTAATTCAAGACTTTTATTCTTTGTGAAAATTAGAGGTTACATAAAAGCACAGTGCTAAAAAGAAAAAATTGACACATGAAAAATGTTGCAACATTGTCAATGTGTACATTTGTTCAAAATATGAAAATTAATTTATTAAAAACTTTATATCAACTGTGATTATTATTATTACTATTCATAAAATTATTCATTATAGTTTCACAGTGAAAGTATATTTTTTAAAATAATATTAGAAAATATTTTTTCCGCCGATTAATCGGCACGATTTTGCCGATTATTAATAATCGGCAAAGTGGCCGATTATGGCCGATTAATCGGTACTGCCGATTAATCGGTGCATCCCTAGTAATAAACATAACTGTAAAGTTAGCAATTTTACAGTTTAGTACTGTAAAAGTAGCAATTTTACGTTTTATTACTGTAAAATTAGCAATTTTTTGTTTATTACTATAAAATTAGTTGTACTATACTGTGAAAACAGCATTTATTTTTTAGTGTAGGTGTACTTGAAATACTAGATAAGGTTTGGCCATATTGTTTGAAAATAAGGGCTCTGGGGAACGCCCCTGGTGTGTGTGTATAACAATTAGGTTTGTGGACGCATGTTCAAACACCAGAATTCATTACCATTTATGAGAATAATTCGGCATTTATGAGTAATTATGCTTAAAATGTTGTTTGTTGAATTTCTTTCGTTGAAATTTTGTTTGTTAATTCAATTTCGCTAAAATTTTATTTTTTCACATTACAAAATTTATTTAGGTGTAAAATTTTGTTTCAATTGAAATTTCGTTAAAAGAATGAATTACGTTGATGCATAATAATTATTCGTAAAATTTAATGTTTCCTTTAGTTATGTGTAAAATCTCATTTGAATTAAAATTTTATTAAAATAATAAATTACGTTGATTCGTTAAATTATAACGTCGCTTCGTTTTACTACGTGTAAAATCCCCATACGTATAAAGCGTTAAAAAATCCTTATTTTCGTCGCAAAGTTTCGCTAAATTGTTAAAGTTCTTCAGTTTATTCGGTCAGAAAATCTTATGTTTACATGCATTCACTCCCATGATTCGTTTCCAAGAAAAAAAAAAGACAAAACAGATAATTTATTTTTGCCTTGTCAGTTTTACGACTAGAAGGGCATGCATTTTTCAATCACAATGGAGATTTGCGTTATTCCTCAAAAACTTTCGCAAGCATAATATCCCCCCCATCGGAAACTGATAAATAACTTAAAACCTGATGCACCGACTTCGGAAAGGAAACCATTCCCAAGTTTTCGCCCAGCAGCCAATAGTAGACAAAATCATAATCTCCGCTATTCAAAAACCTCATTTGGGAGAAAAAAAAGCCGTTCACATTACCCCCAAAGTTTCAAAAACATTTTTTACGCGATTTAGAAGAGAAAAGGGGACAGCTACTCGGCAACCGATAAGAATATAAAAGTGCATGAGGAAATAAAGCTTAAATTAAAAAAAGAAAATATTTTAAAGCTTGAGGTCCCTCTTAGGGATCCCGAGTCCGTTCTATTGGGGTATAGAACTCAGACCTCCCTAAAGCACTCGTACTCGTAGTCCTATAAAGTCCCGTGAGGTACTGTGTCCTCTCTTCCAAGCGCGATTGAGCGAAATTGGACGAGTCTGGTGGCATTTATGGCCATTTTATGGCGTGTCAGAAACGGTTTATGGTAGTGTAATGTTCGTATTCCACCTCCCCCCTTTGGTATATCTCAGTCTTTCTGCTAGGGTTAAGTTGGTCGACATATAAAAGCTTTATATAATGGCCAAAAGCTGGAAACGATAATATGAGCTTAATGCGCGAACTCGTACATTTTGGGGGATAGGAAGCTTTTTTCCACTTTCGCCAAACGTCCCTCATTTGAAAGTCAGCAGATCAGTTAGCGCCGCCTTAAAAAATGAAATAAGAAAACTGGAAGAAAAACAACGCTTTATTTTCTCATATGATTTATGATTTTGATAGTGGCCGCATAGCTTTCATCGTTATTTTCTTTGCCTCTGAAAAGCAAAAAGAAATGGCTTTTTTATTCCGATTTTTTAACTTCTTTATCTTCCTATTTCTTTCTTTGATATATACGTTTCTCAAATGAACAGTGCTGCTGAACTTAAGATCTTTAAAAGCAATTATTAGTCATTGCCTAAGGACTTTTTTTACTCTATCTTATTTAATCATAAAACACAGCAAATCAGTGCTTATAACTAAGACGATATTAAGCTTCGAAGCATTTAATGGCCACGTTTTTAAAAATATTACAAACACAAAACATTTAATCAAGAATAAATTATAAGCCATTAATAAATTAAAGCATTCAGATAAAAGGGAAAAAATTATTTACAATTTTGTGGTATTTTCTTTGTTGAATAATGCTTAAATAGTTACCACGAAATATCTTACCTTGTAGGAAATCGAAAAAAAATTGCTATGAAATAGCTCCTCCCAAATATTTTATCGTAACTGAACCATTTATTTCAGAAACAAACTTAGCAAGCTCTAAAATTTCGGAAAAGCATTTTTATCCTCCATCATATTACATTTTCCTATTAGGTTTACCCTACTTTAAACTGAAAGTTGTACACATTTAGGTACATTTTCTTATATTAAAAAGCGTTGCAATCGATATTGAATAATTTAATATGGTGATTTAAGCATTTTCCTAAAATTTGATATCTGCCAATTGACTACTTTCTCAAACAAACGATTTAATTGATATACAAGAAACATACTTCCTTGCTTATAATAATACTCGCACAACGCTCAAAAATTCTGGTAAGAATGAAAATATAAATTAACAATATGACAAAATTTGACCACACAGTAAAATCACAAGTTGTGAATCAAATCTTACTTTTTTACTTATTCAAGAAAACTACGTTTTGAATTCAAGTTATTGTCACTGTAATTAACTGACCTTATAATGAAGTCAAGAGATTTTCAGATAAAATAGCTTGCCAATGCCGCAATCACCCAATGAGCTTAGGTAGATCCAGAAATAGTGCTCTTACTGTTCTTACTCTTGTTGAAATTTCAAAGATGCTACTCCACAGGAGATATATTTTTTGGCGATTTTTCACTCAATACTCTAGTGAAATTATCTATGTTTCTTTTCGTTTCTTCTTATACTTCTAATTCGATAGAACTTCTGAGCGCTATAACTATATAATATGTGACATGACTTAATTGTGGTTATTTTTCTTTTATTGAGTGACTCGAAAAACGTTTCAATATTTTTCATCGAACTCATTTATGAGTAATATATTTTTACATATAATTCATTAAATATTTTAAATATTGTTATCAAAATTTATGAGTAGATATTTCTTACAAGAACAAATATTAAAATTCTGATTCCATATTTGTGTTTTATGGTATAAAATATTTCAATAATTCCATGTCATTCCTGGAAAAGAAGTCATTATTTAACCAATTTGTTTCTATTGACTTATTTTCACTATGTTATAAAATACCTATTTAAAACCAAAATCTTACATTAGGCATAAGATGCAATGTTTCCCACATTTTTAAAAGTTTATATAAAACAAACCTTTAATCAAGCAATAACACATTACAACTCATTTGAATTTATCAGGTATTATGATGAAAGCTGGTCCTTCTTATAGTCTAACAAAGTTTTATTTTACTAAGCAAGTATCAAATTTAGTAGTGTACCTAGAGGGGAGGGGTTCAAGGAGAAATATGCACCCTCACGATTTTTTTTGAAAATTTTCAAAACATTTTAAAAATTATACTTAGAGCTCAGATTATATGTACTAAAATTATTAAGAGGCACATGTGTATATGCACTAAAACTGCCTCAAAATTAAAAAGATAATGTAATGCTAATATTTTTTTACTAAAGTAGGAAAAGCTGTAACACATACTGATATTTCTATTTTTTCTCTTATTTAATAAAGCGATAAATATATAGTATAAAAAATATTCAAACAGAAAATGATATGCACAACAGTTATTTTTGTTACATTAAATCACATGTTTTTTATGAACTTATAACATTTCTAATGTTGAAAATGTCCTTTTAACTTTTGCAAAGGTTATTGGGAAGTAGACTTGATGCATTTCATTTCGAACAGCACTGACTTTTTTTTCCTTTTTTTGCAATTTAGATTTCCATTTGTAGTCAACTCTTTTCAGAAATATATTCTTTTTGTGGGTACTTCTTAAACACATTTATGTGGTAAAAATAGAATTATTTGCTATAATGACATCACAGCTTTGCAACTCAAAAATCTCAGGCACTCAGACCTTCTAAATGCGTCTGAAACAAACTCTAACTCAGGATCTTTAACATAATCTTTTTTTTTCTATTCTTATAAACTTCTAGACGGAGTAGTATTCATTTCCATTAAGTGACTTTCGATGGGTTGTCTGATTTTTCTATCTTTATGAAACACAAAACATGAAGCAAAATATTTTCATCAGTCAAAAAACAAAAACGTCCTAAAAATATCAGCAATCTACATTTTAAAGCTATTTTTCCTGATTTATATGCAACTAAAGGGTGCAACCTAAAGGAAAGTAAAAATATGCCATTGTATATGCAATTATGTGCTTGTACCCAGGCTCTAATTGTAAACCCCCTTTTTTCCATTTAAGTAAGCATTTTGGTCTTTCTTTCCAAGGAGGGATTTCTTGATTCTTGTGAGTAAAAGTTTCAGTTTTCATGGTATCTCCGCTTTTTTATTCATTTATTTATTTTTTATAATATTTTAGCCTGATTAAAATTACCTCAATTCTTGAAAGAATTATAAATAAAAAAAATACATACCTAATATAACGTAGGCTTTTTTCTCCGAGTGTTAATAAAAAAAAAAAAAAAACTTATGGGTGCGCCATTGCTCAAAATAGAAATTAAGCTGAAACCAGCTCATGTGTGCTCTCTCTCTCTCTGTGTTTTGTTCAGTTGAAAAAACTATACATTATTTTTTCATTTGAAAACGAAATCAAATATTGAGGAACAATCACCGATAATTTTTATATTATTGGAATCACAAGACGGCTACATACAAGCAAAGAAATCTTATTTTTCAACTGTGATTTTTTCCTTGGCTCTGAAGAGATTATGAAATACAGCATTATACTTTTATATTTCAGAAAAAAAACTGTTGAATGTTTTTTTCCATCTAAATTTAGACCAGTATATTCTTGCATTCAGTATAAAAATCGAAGAATGTATGCAACTCCTTTATTCCTCTGATCTACTAATAATTGTTGCTAAAATATTCTTTTAAAGACTTAAATCTATGGAAAACGCAATCTACCTACAGTCGAAAAAAAATACACAGATGGCATTTTATAGCCCGGAAGTACGGATCATATGAACAACCGCCAAACCCTTTTGGAAAGTATCCAATTTCAGTGAACATGTGCTGCTTTAACTCGCCCATACATGAAATATATTTCATCACATCGAAAGGTTTAGAATTAAGACAAAATTTTATTCATTCGCTACTAACAACATTCATAATTTTATTGCGCTTTCTAAAAATGAGGAATGCTGCTCATATTTTCTTAAAATAGAAACTAAACTGAAATATATATATTTTTTTCTTTTTAATTCGGTGCATTTATTTTACTACTGAGTTCGTTTAACATTGGTATACATTTTTAACGGTAGCAATACAAAATGTTTGTCCTTTAATTTTTAAATAATTTAAAACTAACTCACATGTATACTCTATCTGAAAGAATAAGCAACAAGCAGTAAAATCAGGACAATTCAAGAAGAAGAAATGCTGCAGCAACGAAATTTGCTGATGTATTTTGTAATGACATAAGACAAGTTTTAAGCAATAAAATTTTGCCTGCTGGCTTTGTAATGCGGTCAATATACAAACAGACTTGTTTCAGTAGTTGCTAAATATTTCGCGATATTACGTTTGTTTAGAAATCATTTCTTTGTTTTCTAATTTCTGAAATGAGTCTGAATCTCCAGTAAAGATGCTAATCACATAACCTGCTGATATTCATTTCAAATACATTTTTAATACAAGTGACGGATTTTGCTGCACATCTGAAAACCAATTGTAGTTCTTTATTATTTTACGGGATACTGACTCTTCTTTTTAACAACCTATGAATATTTCGTAGCGTTTCAAAGAATTGCATTGATTCCATAACTATTTTTTGGTTTGTTACTATTTTTTAAAGAAAGAGTATCAAACTGATGCTATGATTCTTACGAAACGTTCCAATCAGAACATACATTTAATTCAATAGATTATTTTGGCATTCTTGTAAAACATGCATCATATTAAATGTTCCTCCCAATTAAATAAATGGCATAAAACACAAGTATAATATTTCCCTTATAGTAAACTGTTTTAAGTGAGAACACCCTAATTAAAACTAATTCTAAACCATCCCATCAAAAAAAAAAAAAAAGTTTAAGCGGGGAAAACGAAGCGAGAAAACAGACAACTGGTGAAATACCGCTGATCCTGCCTCGACTTGGGCACCAACGGCGGCATCCATTTTATGAGCGGCTCGGTTCGTTTTATCCATTGCAAATATTTTGTTTCAGAAATACCATATTTCGTTTATTTTTTCCTTTAAAACTCAAGAAAAGTGTCACTTATATTTTTTTCGACTGATATTTATCAGCGATTTTTAATCATTTGATTTTTCCCAGTTTTCTTTCAAAGTGTTTTGATTTATAATGGGATGAAATGCTTGATGAGGCATCTAAACATTATTTCTGGTATGATATGTTAATTAAAAGAACTGTCAAAAGTATCAGAAAACAAAATGTTGGGTTAATGTTTCAAACAAGAATTACATGCTTTTTAAAACCATGTGTGTATAAACACTACAACAAATCTCTTTTGTCACAACTAAAACGTGATTTTTATGAGATATTAACACCATAAATAGGATCGAAAATTTTTATTCTTAAGTCTCTCATCGCTCATAAGTATCCATTGTTTACAGTTAAAACTATTGGCAAACTTTATTGCACTACGAGTTTTGACATTTTGAAGACCCAAAACATTACCTTTTAATTCTAACAATGCATACTTATTAAGAACATTTTTTCTCTAAACCATCAGCAGTGTTATTTTCTCAATAATTGTCCAAGTTTTGTACTTTTGTTGGATTTAAATTTACTATTTAGAACTGGATGAAATTATTCTAAAATTCTCTTTGAATTTTAACGACAATGCATAGTATCTTTTACTTATACCTGTCAAGTATCATAACCTGCACATAAAATAAGAAATAATGACTATTAGTTTTTATTCCTTTTGATTTGTTTGAAATATAATTTTATTTTTTTGATAATTGTTGTAATTGGCTGCCCATGTATATGGTACCAAAGATGGAAAAGCCTGTTAATAGTAAAATGTATTCATTTTATGCAACTTCTTTTAATAAAAATGTTGTAATTTTCACTGAACTAAAACCAACTCCAGATAAAATTGTTCAGTTTTAGAATATCAATGACTATTAAACCTCAGTTGCAATAAATATCCAATTGCCGTATGTATTGATATGCCATAAATTAGATTATACTCTTATGAAAAAAAACTTAACTGCAAAAATAAATAAACAAATAACTAAAAATAAAAAGATAGTAGTAAAAAGGAAAGGGGGAGGATTCGAGTGTGTTCACAGACTTTTTTTTTTTTTGTAAAGACTACAAATGGAATGTAATATGAGACTCTTTTTAACCTGAGCTAAAAGTTGTTTAGTATACAAGAGTAAAGCTGACGAAAAGTGATTTGTTTGAAAATTTTTTAGCGTGGGTTACCTTGCATTATCTCATTCTGTTTTTTATAAATACAGTTCTCTATTTTTATTTCTGATGTATGATGACTGTATGTTAATGTAAGTAATAGAGAATTAATTGTACACGTCTTATATAAGCTGTATTTTGTTTCAATATGTAACGAAAAATCTTTAAATACACAACAAATATCCATAATTTCATGTCCATGACTCACCTACTGTGCTATCCCGATGGCTCTATACACTGATAAATTACAAGTATAGTACATTTCATTTAGCAACATAAGATAATAAAATGCATCTATACATGTATAGAGTGACACTGATAATGTCTTCAACTCAAAACAATTGAAAAGCGATGACCAACTGAGAATAGCCTATTATAAATATAATCTGATTAACAGTGGAAAAATTAGCTAACTATTCGCAGTTTATTTCGTCACTGTTAGGCCCATTCTTGATTGTAAAATGTTATATCATGTTATACATTGGATGACAATCTATCTTCTATCAAATGTATATTTATACTCCAGTAACAAACAATTTAAAGCTTTATGAAAGAGCTAAGAATCCTTTTTAGTTGTGCATTTTAAATACATTTAAAAAGAATTTTGCTGCTACACAGACTACTTATAGGAATGTGCATAATGTTGTATTTTCACTGACAACTGGATGGTGATATGCAAAAAGGAGTTAACCCACAAAACATAAAAAAATGAGTTATCCAACTGTGATGGTAAAATATGTTGCTTTCTACATTAAGCAAAAATATTTAAGCCCTATCAGCATTTCATGGTAACATATCATTGGTATATTGATATAGAGCTCCATGCTTTTTGCCAGAGTTTGTTGACTTTAAAGCCCATTATCTCAAAATCAGGTTTTTGTGGGTTAACTCCTTTTTGCATAACACCATCCAACTCATCTTTAGTACGATTTGCACACATTAAAGCAAAAAATAATAAGATTTTCCGATGAGCTTATTTTAGTCCAGACATGCAAAATGTATTTCACTGATGCTAAAAAGTGCAAGATTGTAAAATGCTACATCATGCTGTTTTACTTGGCAACCTACACTTCCAAGCAAAAACTGCAGTACTTTGAAAATATTTTGGAAACTGGTACTCCACAAAATTTCCTAATAGTGCTGCAGTTTTTTAAAGCACTTTATCTATAGTTCGACTTTTTTATTCCCATACAAGGAACAATTTAAAAAAAGATTGAGTAAATACGAACCAACTTATTTTAATGTATCATAAATACAACTAAAATTAACTGATTTCAAACTAAAATACTTCTAATTTTTCAGGTTTTATTCAAAACGTCTTGTGCGAAGTCTTCACTAATGCATAAATAATGTATTTTCGGTTAGCCAAAATAATCTTTTCTGCTTGTTCTGTAGCCACTAGTTGTGTCAAATTAACTGCCCATTAACTTCAATTACAGCCCATCACACAACAGGTAATAATAGCGTTCTAGTCAGGTACTTAAAAGTTTATTGGGAGCATTTTCTGAAATTGAGGCCCTCGTCTTTACATGTTGATTTATTAACAAAACTTAGGAAGTTTTGCATGGAGAAGAAACTATCTTCATTAAGTGGCTATTTCCCAACATATTGTTACTTAAACAAAATTTATAATTTTTAAAATATGAATAAATGTGATGCTCAATAAACCAACCCTATACAAAAAAAAAAAAAAAATCATTGCATGGTTGTTTTCAATTTTGCACATAACAAATTATTTCAAATTGATTTGATGTTTCACATATTTTGTGTGTTAATCCATAATGATTGTCCTTTAATACTTGTCATCCTTTTTCTATTTTTGGTGATAGAACAACTGCTTAAATACAAAACTTTAAGCTTGTAAGTTTTCATAGTCATGGTCTTTTGAGCAACGCTTGTATTGTATCGCAAAATTTTGTGCCATAATTATTAAACCAAAGCAAAAAAAAAAGGACAAAATGCATAATATATCACCAGGAAAACTTTGGTTTTAACTTAACAATTGGCAGTATTCAAAATATGTTTCATCAACTCTTTCACTTAAACCTAATTCAGTTTTTTTATGATAACTACTGACAATATCCACACTGTAAAAAAAGAAACTTGTTTTTACAGTCTTATACTGGTAGCAAATGTTCCAGTTTAAAACAGTAAAATGTACAGTAAATATACTGTAAAATTAACAATTTTAGTTTATTACTGGAAAATTAGCTATTTTACACTTCAATACTGTGCATTTTATAGTTTTAAACTTTCTTTAACCTTGGCTGCCAGTATTATACTGTTTGGGATTGTACCGGGATTTTTGTTTCATTTTCTCAAAATGTCATGAATGTTTATACAAATTTAGCGCTGAAAATTGGTTAGTTTAAAAAATGCTCTAATACTCTTGATCCACAAATTTCATTTATATGAATATTTTCGTTTTATTTTGCAATACATTATTCCTGCATTGACATTTTGATGCAATTTGCTAAGATAGGGAAACTGCTAAATACTTTGTACAGCTACTCAGTGTTTATGTTATGGAGGTAAGGAACAGAACTAAACATAATTAAAGTTTAAACTTAATCAAATGGGAATTTGATGTAAATATATATTTATATTAGTTTGAAATATTGCATTTATCTATCTTAAAATAATTTTCTTAAAACTAACACGATTTTTTCGAGGATGTATTCTTAAAATTCAACTGCCTTTTCTATGACAGTCAGTCACACACATGTACGTTATGCCGGCCCTGATGTTCATCAATCAAATATTTTTTATTTTATCAAGTAATTCTTTTGAGATAAAATATTTACTGAACAAAACATGATTAAGAATTATAATTAAAAAATTCGGAATTCGCTAAAAGTTTGTATATGCATTTATAATGCATTCAAGTTTTTTCCCCTCATGATTTATGCTCGGATATTTTTCTGCTTTATTCTATTAATACGTTTTAGGGGTTTATTTTTCCCAAGAATCTCCATTCGTGTTTTTTTTTAGCAATATTTTTGATGCTCATCACGTAAAAATATGTGTACAATTGAACTTTTTGTAAGAACACCCATAAAAAACGTTCCACACTAAGTGTTAAATTAAGAACTGCATAACGGATAGAGGTAGCTTTTAGAAATCGTAATACGGATTTATTATTATTTTTACCGTTTTAAGTTTCTGGATGTGCAAGTGGGTAAAACAATTTTAATCACTTTTTTTATTCTTCCAATGATTGAAAGGGACCCGAACTTTATAAATTGTATTTGGTGCTTGCATTGCTAATGGTAAATTGCTTTTTATGAATTAATTACTGTTCATTTTTCATATAACTACTATTGCAAGTTGAGTATTTAAGAGATAGTCTTATATCACTGTTTTAAAATGGCTTTGATTTTAGTTCTTACATTTTCGTATGGCAGGTTTTCATATTGTTTTTTAATAATAGTATGGAAAATATTATAAACATGGCTTGAATTTGATTCCCCTCTGTAATGTTTTCATTGTTTACCTTGTGGCGTTTCCTGTCTTACTCGATTCCATACTTGAAAAACAAATATGGTTTTCAATGACTGCATGAAACTAATTATATTATTCGCGTGTACATAAGATATTTTTTGATGAAAATAGAGTAACTACTACTACCTTTTCTTCTGATTTGCTTTCAGAGTTAAATATATATGTTTTATGTAATATATATTTCACATTTTTTTAACGCCTCTATCGTAAAGAAAAGTATATTTTTACACAAAAAATTATAGCTAATTCGTTTTAGTTTTCTTACTTAATACTTTTTCTTAGTAAATACTTTTTTCTACTATTGACACGTAAAAGTGATTACTTCTTGTTCCTTCTTGTAACTCAAGATTTCTAGCATCAAATTTTACTAATTGTCACACACTTTTCTTTGTATTACAGTTCTCAGATTTTACAAGTTAATTCTAATAACAACAACAATTTTTTGCTGGATGGCTATTAATGTTTCAATACATATTTCTCATTGTTTTCTTGATTAATATTTAAATGCTTGATCGAGAGTTAATGGATTTTTTTTAATATTAACATACTAAGTTACATTCTTTGGAAATATTTTCAACTTTGTTCTAATTTTACTGTTCCGTTCTCAACGATTTTTCTTTCAGTAACTTTGCGCAATAAGTTTTTAAAAGAAAAAACATTCATTTGAAGCGAGCAATAAATATGTTTTGTAAATAACTGGATGAAATAATTTTCCGCTTACTTTTTTCTTGTCGCGCACGCTATCAAGCTTATCATTTCTTAGCAATTCGTATCATTAGATTTGCACGGCGAAAACTATTTTCTGTTTATTTATTTCTCGCTGGTTTCATCCACTGACATAAAAGGGTTTCAAGCTGTTATTATGCATGTTACATGTTACCCATGCAGTTACAATTCGTACCCACGGAGCTGTGTTTCTTGGAAACGCTGGTGGTAGTTTTGGTTTGTTTTAAGAAAAAAATCGTGATTGTTTTCAGACCAAACATTTTTTGTTCTGTTTTGTTTTAGTTTCCAACTAAATCTTTATGTAAATTTTGCGCAAAGTGCGCTCCGTTTTTTTTGTTACGATACCATTGAAAATGAAGACTTGCAAACGCAGATTATAATTTTTGTTATTTATAAACAAGCAGTGTTGTCCGTCAAAACTTGATTCATTTGCAGTTTCAAGTTACAGATTTTTCACCGGGAAAAAAGGCTCTATATTAAGACATCTCTATTATTTTGCACGCTGTCGAGTTTTCAGGAAATGACAGGTTGTGACATCCCTGACTACATTACCAAAAAAAAGCGGACACTCCACTTTGTAAATAAAAGTGGATGATCCTAATAGGGTATTCAGTAAAAAGAGAAAAAAAAAAAAAAAAAAAAAAAACGTGGGCAGTATTGGATTCCCTTCTAATAGCGTTGGAAATGATCCGGGCTGAGCGAGCCAGTACAAAAGAAACCAAATTTAGATAGCCATTCCACATGTTTATGGGCCTAGGGAGCAAAGCAGTGTCATAAAGAAATTGCAATGGTTTACCTTTTGAAAGGGACTCGGGCCAGGGAAGCGATGTGTGGTCACACGAAAGTTTGAGGACGTTCTATGGCTGTTGAAACGATATCCCTTAAACCAATCTCTGGCAGAGGAAGGCTCGTATCTTCTACGGAGGCGGCGCAAAGCGGAGGGCGGGACAATCGGCCAGGCCTTGTGCGTCTCAAATCTGAAGTCGGGACCGATTTTTTTTCCAGTATTGAGTTAGGGCTTGTGTGTGAGCGCATTGTGTATGACACTCGCGCTTTTCCACGCTTCAATTTCATTTTTTCACTCGCATTCAACTTTGCTGATAAGGATTTAATTTATGCATGTATTTTTTTCCGTTGATGTTTTTTTTTTCCAGTTTCTGTTGGTTATTGAAATGTGCAACGATACAATACTGTCATCTGTTAAGAAGGTGTAATATTTTGTTTGTTTACTGTTGGTCGGTTTCTAGATTAGTGAGAATGAGTTACTATACGTAGGTTAGTTTTTTTTTTTTTTTTTTTTTTTTTTTTAATAGCTCCGATTTCTGTTTACCGAAAAGGGGTTCAATGAAGTCGTGAAACAGCTGTCGTTTCATTTTATTGTAGATAAAAAATATATTATTCAATGAAATATTAATTTTACTGATAAAGCAAATTACTTTTGCTTGCGGCTTGGAAGAAAAATAATTTATTATTACTGGCTAGCCTTTTTTTTTCTTTTCTATTTTATTATGTTTAAAAATCAATACAACTGATTCATTACGTAGTTGAGTCGAACGTAACTTATGATTTAAATTTGACGATGTTAACACCATGGATTGTCGATCTTCCAGCAATATATTTCAAGAAGGAAATTATTTAATCAGAACAAGATTTAAGATAGTGATAGGATTGAAGGAATCAGATAAATAGACAATTAAAATTTGCGAAATAGCTTTTTCTTTTTATAGCTTTAGTAGTGCAATGGCATGTTTTGTTGTTGTTGTTGTTTTCCCTGAATACACTTTCGACATTTTGGGAATTTTTGACGGTTAAATTATTGTTTTAATCGATAATTTACATTTTTTAAAATGATAATAAATTAGTCTTTATGAAACATCGGATCTTTCTAATTACCTGCTATAATTCTAGCCTAAAGTTAATTCTTGAAATTCTCAAGTGATGACTCATGGCTCATATTTGTACAGGAGTCTCGGGGGGGGGGGGGGGGTTGTGGTGCAGATTGCGTCATTGAACTGTTTAGGCGGGTCGTTTTTAAGAGCATCTTTCTCCGTTCTGGGGGGGGGGGCAGTGTTTTTAGATGCGAGTGGGAGTGATTTTATTTTATTTTTTATAACTTAAATTGAGTGATTTACATATTTTGCCCCCCCCCCCATTAGAAAAATTCGAAATAATGGGCCAGCTCTTGGGGGGGGGATGTATACCCCTCCTTTGTCTCTGCAAGTTTTAATTAAAAAATTATATTCTATTGCAATGACAATTTTGAGCGAAAGTGTTACTATTCAGCCTTAAGGTAAAACTATCAGAAATATTTAAAATGCATTTTTTAATAACCACTTGAAGTGAAACGATTAGCTCGCATTTTTAAACCAATTAAAACTTAAAGCTGGAATGTGTTATCAGTATTTGGGTCTATTTCATTTCCATTAATAATTAACAATGTAGAAGGGCTGTATGTGCCTTCAAAAACTTTGAAGCTATCTTATACTAGACAAACGTTTGCCCTTTTATTTTTTGCAGGGCAAAAACTTGCCCTCTGTTGCATTTTGTCCGACTCATTTTTCAGAGGTGTGAATGAAACATACAACTGTCCAATTCTTGAAATGTGTATGAAATTTTACTAAGATAATGATTTTGTACCTATTTACAATCAAGTCTCTTTAATATTCTAACTGGTTTATGTATCATTATTTGTGCATTAGTCTTTGAAATTGATTTAACTTTCACAGTCAAATAAGTTTCTACTTTCAAAAAGTGTTTATCAGTATATGGTTTTTCCCTTCTTAATTAATTTAATTAACTAGACCAGACAATAAATTGCTTCTTAATGGGTACATAAATTCACAGGAGATCTTTCTTCAAAATCATAAATTTGTCTCAAACTTTATTTGCGTGAAAAATACGAGTTTGCTTGAGAAAGCAGTCTGAATCAGTAGTAGGTACTTAGCCATAGCATAATTGTAGAGATTCTATATGAAGCATCTTGCCGAAAAATATATTTGTATTAATGCTATATGATCTTGCTTAATTTGCATTTCTTAAATTTAGTGGATTATACATCCTAAAATTAGTCAATTTTAAGACTGATAAGGGAGTATACTTGATAAACACGAATAAAAGAGGGTGCTAATCAAAATTATTATTAATACCTCTAAGCAAGTGTCACAAAGTGAGCAGAAGACTGCTAACATGTATTTTCGTTATAGCATCGTGTATGAAGACGTAACTACCATTGAGCTGCATTCATTAGTGCAGACACGGGGGGAGGATAATGATAGTCCTTACATTTATTTAAAATTCCTTTTTTTTTAAATTCACAATATGGCTAAAAGAACAAAGATTGAGGGGGTTGCTTCAAAATCCCTATTGCTGTGCTTCTCTCTGCAACTGATTGTATTAAAACTACAACTGTAACTACTAACGTAATTAACTTGAGTTCAATGATAGTGAAAGAAACCTATTCTTGCTCAGTCTTTGTTGTATGGGAATGGAGAGTGTATGATTAGAGTTCATTTATTTATCTTAATTAAAGCTATATTACTTTAAGTCTGACAGAAATTAATATTTTTAGTATTGCAGCTTTGTCGTGCGCAAATTAAAACGGTAGGGAGTCGAGACTTTATTTTAGTTTCAAAACTATAGATTAAAGCAAAAATAAATATTTTAATGCAGTTTGTTTTTTTAATTTTCTTTATAGTACGTAAATTGAAACTGTGACACAGGGGTTTAGTTTCGTTTTAAAGCTACATCGCTTTTAATCATACAGAAAAAAATTTCATTTATTGTATTTTTGTAAGTAAATCGAAACTGTATGACTACTTTAGTTTCGTTTTGAAGCTGTATTATTTTTGTTTAAACACAAATACTTTTATGTATTATATCTTTATAGCTCGATATTATGATAAAAGGGACAAGGGTTTAGCTTTGTTTTAAAGCAATAAAGTTTTCAGTCACGCAGAAAGAAATGTATCATTGCACAAAGCTCTAGTTTTGCTTTTTAATCCATTTATATTTTGTTGCAATGAAATCGAAAGTATTGGACTGTGGTCTAGATTCGCTTTAAAACTACAGTTTAGCTTCATAAATCAAGAAAGATATTCATGAAATAAGTCTTGCTGTAAGCAAACCAAAACTAAAAGGACAAGGGTTTAGTTTCGTTTTAAAGCTAGATAGTTTTATTGTAATAAATTTGAAACTGTGGGACTATGGCTTAGCTTGGTTTTTAAAACAAATTGCTATTAGAAATCTAGACATATTTTTCTGCCCAAAATCTTTGCTGCATGTAAAACGAACTATAAAAAAGGGACTAGGATATAGTTTCGTTTCAACCCATGTATAGCGTTTACTCATGCAGAATTGTGTTAATATATAAGGAGTTAGTTTCGGTTTTAACCTATGAGTTTTTGCTGTAAATTAAATCAGAAAGTTTGACAAGGGTTTAGTTTTCGCTTTAAAGATACATAGGTTGTCTTCATATATAAAGAAATGCATTCATGTGCTCCTAAATCCTTGTTATGTGAAATCGAAACTGGGATTAGGATTTAGTTTTGTTTTGAAGCTACAATGTTACTATCCGGGAGTTAAATTCTACTAACAATTTATAGATTAGTCAAGTTGTTATTTTGAAGCCGGAATTCAAAACCATGATTCACGAATGGGGCATTTGACCCACAAAATCTTAACGTGCTTAACCTTGCTTTGCTCTCTTGATTTACATTTATGTTTCACTTTGGTAAATTTCACTTTTACATGCTGGTTTAGTGTTTCTTGAATACATATGGATGAGCTTTCGTCCTTAGTATAATCATAGATGAAATTTCATATGAACAAGCTAATGCAGCTGCATTAGCATTTACAGCATGTTATTTCACATGAATAAGCCAATGCAGCTGCATTAACTTTTACAACATGTAATTTCATATAAACAAAATGAGAGTTTGAAAAATGTTACAATGTTTTAGATGAGTAATTTTCATCTGACATGTTACATCAACATGATGTTTCAAGGCAGTAAAACATGCAGTGAGTCATAAATGAAACATGCAACATAATTTGTGTATATTTATCAATATTTATTGAAGTAATTGTGTATATACATGAAATTGTTGATGTGTTAATGTTATAACACATAACTATACCTGTATCTGCAACAAAAATATAAGATAAAACATCTTTTCTTCTTTTCTTTATTTATCTTCTTTTCTGCTTACCTGAAAAAGGAATAACAAATATTAAAACACAAAAAAAAAAAAAAAAATGGGAAACATATGTACAACATAGCACAAAAAATAAATGTATAACTAAAAATACATTTCAAATAGTTTCTCACTTAGACACGAATTTTGTTTTAAAACATGTGATCTATTACTACTTCTTACTCACGACTTGACTTGAAGTCAGAAAGATACTTTGTAAATTTGGGCTAAACAAATCCTATCACAATTATGTAATTTTCAGTGAAATGCTCAGTGGCAATTAAAGGAAACTTGCAACTGTTGCAATGTGGAAGCAAAAACCAATGTTCCATCTCTCCTAAATAGTATAAAGTATTTAAAACAAAATAATTTTAATAAAACCTTTCAATTATACAGTATCAATGTTTGACTTTCCTGAATCAAGCTTTTCTGATCCACATTGTGAACACAGTCAATAATGCCATCTTCTAAGTCACTTTACAACAGTCATTTTTCTACTACTAAATGTAGTGAAATCAATTTCAGTTGAAGTTTGATATATCTAAAAATATTCCAAAATATTCTCATTAAAACGTGGCAACAGTGGAAATTTAGTTCTTATGCTCAGCTGTGTACAAACATTCATAACAGTATGAACCATAATTATGGCTTTAATCAACTTATTCATAGCTGTGCTGTTAATGAAGAAAATATCTTTTCATTCATTGAACAATCTTTACAGTAGCATAGGTGTACATATGTTGCAAATTCAGATAGTCTTATTGTCCTCTAACTACAACAGAATGAAAATTTAAGCTTTAATATTAAATAAGCAAATCAACTTCAGTGAAAATTACTGCACATTTTTATGGCACTGGAAAAGTTCCTGCTTGTTGCCTAGCTTTTTTGATAGAATAAAAATTCATTCTTTCCAGTCTCAAGGCTATTTTGTGTTATTCTAATCACAGCAAATATTTTGGGTAACTCCCATACCTTTAGTCCAATCAAATATTTAGAAAAGCAGACTAGAAACATCATTATTCACATTCCTTTTCCTTTTATATCACTATTTACTTCTAAGTTCAGCATTTTTTGAGAGATATATATTGTAATCTAATTGTTCCCATGTATTATTTTCACCTCATAAATTAGCTATAAAGCAATCCTACATACACA
Organism: Uloborus plumipes; assembly: GCA_038373865.1. NCBI lineage: Eukaryota > Metazoa > Arthropoda > Arachnida > Araneae > Uloboridae > Uloborus > Uloborus plumipes. Next base: position 99,065 of record JAXGGA010001302.1, read on the forward strand.
TGGATATATACTTAAAAAAAAATTAGTTTATGTTTTCCTTTTCTTTGATTTTTCTGTTAACATTGTGGTAATCCGCTTTTAATAGGTGAACAATTTTCAACTATTCTTGTGTTATGTTGTTTGGCAACTTCTATTGTTACTTCTCTTGAGGTGCTGTTAACCAAGTGTTCTTAAATACCAAGAATTCTATAACATTGTCCAAAACAATGTAAATAATATAGATAAGACAAGCCATAATTCTCTTTTCTTCTGCATACTTATTAGAATTATTTTACATTACATTTACCATTTAAACTTAAAATCGTCCAATTAGATATGCTAGTTCCTGAATGGTAGAGTTTTTGTATCCATTAGGAAAGTAATATTCATAAAAATTTTAAGATACAATGCCACTTATATGAGATAAGGTTGTAGATGAGGAGAATAGAGCCAGAAATATCAGAGATATCAGAAATGATTCAGATGAGCACACTTTAAAGAAAAATAATGTTTGGAACTTTAATCCCTTCATCATTTTAAAGTTTTGAACTTTAATCCCTTCATCATTTTAAATAGAAGTGATTACTTCAAATAATAGTGATTAAAAGTTTTAAAGGTTAAATAAAGCTTCTTTAGGACTACGAATTTTAGAATATGAAAAGCTCAGAACTCTTGTTGACAAAGTATTCTTGAGAGACTTTTTAGAAGATTCGGGATGCAAAAAATGAAAACTTAACGTTATTGAAATTTTAAAGCACCGCCTACTGTATAGAAAGAAATGTCTCATCCTTATTAGAGTAAGAGAAGCAGTCGAAAAATTACCCATTACAATGAGGACAAAGTAGTTCCTATAAAAGTACCATTTACAATCAAGACAACGGTATTCAAACATGTTGGTAAGGATAAGTAAATTAATCCTAAAAACACCACTTAAGTGTGGTCAACAGACGCTTTATAATCTCCATTAGAATAAAGAAAACAATTCAAAGCACAATGTTTACACAATTGGTCGAAGTTTGAAAATTGACGTGTTCTGAAATAGACCCACAAAAGAGGTGTTTAAAAAATGAAACATCTATGCTATATAATCTCTAAAAAGATCAGTTAAACTATGGGCAACTGTCCCTAAATCAATAAGTAGAATTAGGTGAGAAGCTTCTAAACAATGGCAGCAGTTCCTTTAAAAATATCCATTGGAAAAGAGTCCTTAAAAATTCCAATAACAAGGAGGACAACAGCTTGTAAATTATGTGAGCTGTGCCTATGAAATCCGAATCAGAGTAGGGATATCACTATCTAAAAGTCCAATAGTCCCTAAAAAACCATAATAAGGTGTTGCTCAAGTGGTGCTTAAGTAGCTTCCTCCACATGAGAAGCCTTAGCGGCCTATTTGCTGAACTTATCGAACTAAAATATAAGTTCTGTTTAGTTGAAGGTTTGCGCTCTAACTTGTGATGATGTTTACTAACTCCGTGCTTCCAGTAAGCACTGCTACTGCTTTTAGATTGATTTAAATTTTGAATCATTTTTATTTACTTTATATGTTCAAATGTTTGGCTGCAAAATAAGATTGCAATATAATTGTTTGCATCATTTTAATTCGTCGCCAGCAGGAGACGAATAACGCTTACTTTGTGATCATTAAATGCCATTTATTTTTTGTGGACTATTGGTAAGAAAGGTTTTTAGTTTTCAGGGAATATTGACCAATTTCGAATCTGATTTTTAGGGGACTAATGTCTTATTTTAATGCGCATTAATGTCTTATTTTAATGCATCTTATTTTAATGCTGGACTTTTTTGCAAATCATGAAAATATTTGAAGACGTTATGTACTATGATTACTTCAAAAAAAAAACAAAGTATTGCCTTTAGTTTAGGAATTTCAAGGGTTTGTTGCAATCATTTAAATGTGAATTTTACATTATTATTATCATCATCTATGCATTGCTGTCCTTATTTAAATCGGTTGGTTGTTCCAGAGTGGTTCCAGAGTGAATCGGTTGGAGTTCCATGGGAGACATCTCCACTAAATATATATAATGGGATTATAAAGACTGTTTTCTCTATATATAAATTATTTTCTGCACCTCATATGCAGGATTTGTCACAATTTTCTCCAAGGTTTGGAAGGATAGCGGCTGTTTTTATCCTATTGCTGTAAACACTCCAATAGCATTTACTTAGCTTAATGACCCTAATATCTGCTTTCGATTGCAGATATAGCTTAGGAAAACCTTTCCCCATGCTCATCACTCACAGTTCCACATATTTTAGGCAAACAATATTGGAGGAGGTGGAGAAAATGGCGTTTTAGAGACATATATTGCATTCATGGTCACAGAAATTCGGTAGGGTTTATTTGAATAACTGTGCTCACAGTCCTCGTTTTTTCTGCTGCTTAGAAAGACTTGTAATTAACCCTTAAAGGCTTCCTAGCTGTTTTTCTCTTCCCCTCCAAATGTTTTATCAGAAACGGTGATCTTCATAACTGTGCCTATTTTAAGGGTAGTTAAAAAATTCTCTTTAACCTTTGCTGCAATAAATTTTGGGAATTACCCTCTTAATGTTAATATAGTGAGATTTTCTGTCGAAACCATGGATCAAAGTTTAAAAGCGGGTTTTCCACGTGAAGTGCATCCGTCTACCAGAGAAAATGGAGCATTAGTGAGATTTAACTACTTTATTGACTCTGTCTCTCGAAAACAAAAGCTAATTTCAACTTGCCATGGTGATTTTCGTGTTTAGCGAAGCAAAATTCTTCGGGAATAATTATTTTTGCGCGGAATACAATTTTGGTGTTGAGTTGAATTGAACAACCATTGTCTGCATCACGTTTCACATTGTGACAAATCCTGTATTTAAAGAGAACTTTGGATTCCTGAAAATTTTAGAATCTCGACGAATGTACACGATTTGAGTTATGCCGAATGCATCGTAACTATATTTGGCATATTAGGCACACACACATACAGCCTTTATGTGTCTGTGTGTCTATATGTATGTTGCTGAATTTTTGTAGCAGTTTTGAGCCAAAAATTGCTGATTCAAATCGCATGAAGTTTGGCACACATATGTACCCTAATGTGAATTGAGCTGATTAGTTTTCGGCACCAATTCCTTCAAAGGGGTGGAGCAAGTGAACTTTTTTTTCGTCATGCATGACCGCTATTTCTCAAGAAGTAGACAAAAATTAGTCCAAAAGTGGATCTCAGAGGGTTAAGGTGTTCTAATACAATTCTGATGCTGATGATTTTCCTGGGGGGGGGGGGGGGGTAAGTAATCAAGTGATTTTTCTCGCCATTTGTGACTGCTATATTTCAAGAAAAACAAATACTGATTCGTTTTTGTGGGCAATAGCTGATTTTAAAAGTTAAAACTTACTGGAGGATTTAAAACATTGGTACCGACCGAGGGGAGGGGGGAGGTTTTTCTGTGCAGGAGAATTTGTTTTAAATTTCCAAGTGATATAAAACTGCAATTATAGCCCCCTTTTAGGCAGCCCTTATATACAATTCCATAATTTAATTCCCTTTTTTATTTTTAACAAAATTATTTATTAAAGCTCTTTTAGAAACTGGGGAAGGGGGGAGGGAGGTACGATCAACCAATTACGAAGTTCGAATCCATTGAACGTTGCCCCTCAAGGTCCGAGCTGTTGGGGGTAACGAGATAATGACCAAGGCCGTAGCCAGGATTTTTTTTCGGGGGGGGGTTCGAAGTGAAGAAAGTTTGTTTGGAAAAAAAAATAAACAATGCAACTTTTATGAGGCAATGGGAGCAAAGGCTGTTTGTACGGAGGGGGGGGGGGGGGAGGCAAGGGGGCACCTGCTCCCCTTCACTTCCGAAAGTAAAGGGGCCCTGCCCTTCACTTTTTAGAGCGAAAAATTAACGGTCGGTTATTTACTGGGTGGATTGATTTATTTCATGAAAATTAAAAACTGAAAATAACACAATGTTTTTTTTCCTCATCTTATTTCACAAGAAAGGAACTTTGAATTGCAAAGGGGATATCTACAGTAAAATCCGTCCTGCATTTCAGACTGTATTAAAGTTTTTGGAGGTCATTTGTTAAAATCCAATAATATAGGCAAATTTTACAGAAAAAAAACAACTTTAGGGTGCTGCTGCCCTAAGCTCCTCACAAACTTCTTTTGATCCCCCAATTTCTTGGTGCACCAGCCACCTATGATTGGGAGTATGTTGGACTAACAGGAAGGAGAGCGAAGTTGAGGTAATGGACAAGATGTTAATCAATAGGCTTTTGGGAAGAAGGAAAGGAGTCTTTCTCCTCTCCTGCATTATTTTTCAAATGAATTTATCAGAATTTATGACGACATCATGTTTGAAAAATTGAAGAAAAGATAATTAAAGAAACTCTGCGACTTGGTGACCTTCTCTGCAACTTGGTGACGTGGGATCCGTGGGACCGAAGGAAGGAACATAAAGGAGTGCGACGATAAACTGCTATGTGCTATTGGGGTCGAGAAATATAGTACAAAACACTTCGCACCCAGAAAACAAAGAATGCATTTTCGTTAACTCATTACCTCTCCATTGATAATAACAATAACTGATTTAAACATCTGTATCTGTTTTTACTGTGATCAATGTGTTAAGAGATAGAAGTTTTTAAAAAATCTTATACTTTTTGCTAATTTGTTCGCAGTAAGCCCAAAAGGGGACCACACTTGTTTTGTGGCGTAAAGGAGAGGATCTTCTGTCTCTTTCCATGATAAATAAATCTCAATGACAAGTGCCATAAATTTTGTTATCCTGTTAAAGATTATAGACCAGCAGGAGAGACGGAATAATTTAAGTTTTAAGTTGAAAAGATAGAAAAAAACTCCTTTGGCGAAATAGTGCGCAGAACTATGGGTCATTCCATGTCAAGTGTCCCAAACTTCGAGAAAGTCCCCACTCGACCCCCTCCGATTTTAATGAAAATCTTTTTGGATGTACATATAAAACTTGCATGAAACCATACCAAATTATAGCTCTATAAGCCATATGGTTTAGACAATAAAAATTATTTTAGAAAGGCCTCTTTTTCGTGTCTTGAAAAAAAAATCCCCAAATCGTCAAGTTTGTGCTTTTATTGCTCGCGATCTAAGATGATTATCAGGCTCAAAATTTGGTGATTCTGATCACTGTTTATAGTTGAATAGCCTACTTGTGTAACAGAAGCTCCACGCACTGTAGATTTTTTGCAGTTTGCTGCCAAAGTTGGTAAAAAATCGTATTTTGGCAAATTTGACCACACGTTATCAGCTTGTATCTGCTGAGAGAATGACTTTCTGAAGCTAATTCTTTCCTCGTTTGTAACATGATAGTTCGTCCGAAAGGTGTGCAAGTGGCATCTCGATAGCTCAAATAATTGCTGAATTATGCGAGTTGAAATTCCAGTCAAATTTCTTTTTTCTCAATTTTGTCTCAATTTCAAAGGGCAATATCTCGCAAGGGTCATCTTGAATTTCAATTTTCTTTACATCATTGGAAAGAACACATTTTTCTTAACTAAAAAACGTTGTTTTTATTTTTGAGACAAACCAGTTTCAAGGGGATATTGCAGATCAAAAATGTGTACGTCATTCAACGTGACATTAAAGAAAAAAAGACATTGACCTCAAAAGTTGATGTCAATTTGTTCTATTAAAATTTACAGGAGCTATTGTTTTTATGTTCTGATAAAAAAAACTTTTTTTTAGATATTTTCGAACTTTAGTTTTTGTGTGCGCATCCGTAAAAACTAAAAAAATGGAAAAAAATAAAGTTTCGTTTTTAACAGAAATAATTATCTTCTTATCGCTGCTATAAGAGCCTGAGTCTTTTCCAATGTATTATTTTTAAGCTCTTGAAACAGAATTTCGGATAATATGTCACTTGGCAAGGTGTCGTTAATATTTTAAATTCATAAAAAGCATTGTTTCCTTTTTCAAAAAAAAAATAAAAATAAAAACAATTAATAAAAGAGATAAATAATAAATTAAACAGTTAATATGGTGTGTACGTGATAAAAAATATGTATAATAGGACTGCAGAGCTATTTTTCTAAAAAGCGATAACGAAAGTTTTCGATAGAGTTGAATATTGCAATTATTTCCACCGTGTAAATAAATGATAACAATAGTAATTGAACATATGATAAGTAGTAATTGAAAATCCATTCATTATACTGCAGAGGATGTGTCTAGATATTCAGCCTATGATTGCAATTTTCTCATAAACAAAATTGATGAAAAATCGGAAAATGCTTTTTATGACCTTGAAACATTAATGACCTACAACCTTGCCAAGTGACATATCATCCGAAATTCTGTTTCAAGATCTTAAAAATAACACATAGAGAAACTCAAGCTCTTATAGCAGCGATAAGAAAATAATTATTTTTGTTAAAAACGAAACTTTTTTTTTTCGCTTTTTCTTGAGTTTTTATGAATGCGCACTCAAACACTTAAGTTCAAAAATATCTAAAAAAGGGTTTTTCATCAGAACATAAGTACAATAGCTCCTGCAAATAATAATAGAACAAATTGACATCAACTTTTGAGGTCTAATGTCTTTTTTTCTTTGATTTCACGTTGAATGACGTACGCATTTTTGATCTGCAATATCCCCTTGAAACTGGTTTGTCTCAAAAATAAAAATAACGCTTTTTAGTTAAGAAAAGTGTGTTCTTTCCAATGATGTAAAGAAAATTGAAATTTAAGATGACCCTTGCGAGATATTGCCCTTTGAAATTGATACAAAATTGAGAAAAAAGAAATTTGACTGGAATTTCAACTCGCATAATTCAGCAATTATTTGAGCTATCGAGATGCCACTAGCACACCTTTCGGACGAACTATCAGGCTACAAACGAGTAAAGAATTAGCTTCAGAAAGTCATTCTCTCAGCAGATACAAGCTGATAAGGTATGGTCAAAATTTGCCAAAATACGATTTTTCACCAACTTTGGCAGCAAATTGCAAAAAATCTACAGTGCATGGAGATTCTGTTACACAAGTAGGCTATTCTACCCTAAACAGTGATCAGAATCACCAAATTTGAGTCTGATAATCGTCTTAAGTCGCGAGCAATAAAAGTACAAACTTGACGATTTGGACAGTTCTTTCAAGACACGAAAGAGAGGCCTTTCTAAAATAATTTTTACTGGCTGAACCATAAGGCTTATGGAGCTATAATTCGGTATGGTTTCATGCAAGTCTTATACATACATCAAAAAAAAAAAAAAATTTCATCAAAATCGGAGGGGGTCGAGTGGGGACGCCTCGTACACTTGACATGGAATGACCTCTATTCAAGTTTATTCAAAGGATTTTTTTTATTTTTATTATTCTAATTTTTCTTTATATCATCAAAAACCTCAGACCCGTCACAACTTCGGGGGAGGGGGGGGGGGACCTCCGACCATCAAACCTTGAAATTTCCTTTTTTTTTTTTTTTTTTCTTCTTTTTTAGTTGAATACTTTTTAAAAACTTTTGAGGTTTGAAAATTTCGGGGGGGTTCTGACCCCCTGACCCCCCCCCCCCGCTGGCTACGGCCTTGATAATGACCAATATGCATTTAATTTTCCAGTATATTTTATGATGACCACTAGCGACCAGGAATGAGTAAAACTGTTGGTTGGGGGAAAGAGTCTTGTGTACTTCGTTTTTGAAAACAACTTTAGGTAAATAAACTGCTGTAAAAACGTCAACATATTTTTATAGCAGCTATTAAGCAATATAACAATTGGTTCTTTGGAAAAAAAAATAGAAATATTTTCAGTATATCTCTAAAATTTCCATCATATTCTCAAATTCAGGAGCTAAGCAAATAAGTTCCCAATTCCGACTAGTGGATTGTTTTACCACACAAGTGTTGACTTCGTATATGAAGGGTAAACAGGTTTGGGATTAAAAGCAGTATGTAGAATGAGCATATTTGCAATTTAAAAAAAAATCAGCGAAACGAAGTGCTATTGTGAAATCCAGTGGTGAAACTAAAATATTTCAAAAAACTGTCTGAACTTATAAAATTGTGATTTTTTTTTACCTAATACTTCTCCAGCTGCAGAAAGCTTTCTTTAAACTTCAAGAAGTATATGCACCAGAATATTGTTCTTCAAAAATCATCCTTTTCTTTCTGTCGCTGAAAAAATCATATGACAAATTAACTCCTATGATGAGAAAAAAAGCGAGCAATGATACAAATATGACATATTATAATCAGATTTTAAAATCAAGAAATTAAGAGTAAACATGTCTATCTTTAATCCCCCCCCCCCCCTCTCCTCCAAAAATAATTGAAACTGGAAGACTGATCTAAAAATTCTAGAGACATTCAAAGATAAATTTCAACATTTTATCTAAAAATTCTAGAGACATTCAAAGATAAATTTCAACATTTTATGCAAATTATTTTTTACGGTAGCAAAAAACAAGAACAAAGCTTGGATTAGTATCTATTTCTGTACCAAAATCTGGGCAATTCAACAACCTGCGTAACCGCAAAATTCTTAGAAATTCTAATTTCTCGTGAAATACTTTGCTGTATATCAGAAGCATCGACTTTCCAATGCCCAACGTGGGGGAGCGGAATTGTAATGGCGTATTGAAAAATCATTTCTCACTAGCAAGCAGAATTTTCCAATGGGGGGGGGGGGTGATCATAAGGGTTCTTATATGTAAATACATCACCAATAGGATTGGCAATATGGATTAGAATCAGGAGGGGGTTCAACGTCCAAAACCTCCCGTCACTGTACCCCTAGAGATGCAGCGAGAGGGTAGGGGTTTGGGGTTAAGAAATAAACCAGGTGCATGAAAAATTGTCCGGATGGGTTGAAGTTTGTAATTCTAGTGCGTAAATACATTCATGTACAGACCTCTGATAAAATTCTAGCCCCGCTGTGTATATACGTTAAGCCTTTCAAGAGCTTCCATTGAACATTTTCAAAGGATCAAAGACCCTGGTTGCTATGTTCGCTTGGTGCCTATGCTCTAGTATCTTGTATAATTAAGTAGAATTTCAAGTGAACTTAAACTAGTTTGTTTCTCTACAACATTTTTTGTTTCACATATAAATTATTCTCCTCTTTACCTAGAACTAAGACGAACCAAACTGTTCCAAAATTTTAACTCTGACATTTTAAGGGAAACTACAAAATAGCCCTATCTATTTGGAAAATTTTCATGGCACTGAGTGTCTCGATTACTGATAAATATGTTTTTTGTTTGTAATTTTTAAGCATTATGAATTAAATTTCGTATACAGCAGCAATGTTGCTTTAACTTGTTTCCTAATAATTTTTCACTGAAATAATAGTAACACCAGTATATTTTGTATACTCCAAAACACTCACTGCATGAAAACAAATAAAGCATTTTTTAATGATTTTTTTTTCTTTCAAGTATTTCGTAAACCAAAAGTCTAAGTAAAAGAGGAATCAATTTAATCAACTTTTCACTAAAATATTTAGTAGTTACCCCTGAAACGAAATATAACACAATAAAAATATCAGACGAAACCATTACTCTTGTTTAAAATTATACGTAAAATCCATTAGACATAATTGCTTTTCTATTTCATAAACTAAAATTCTTTTAACAATTAGACATTAAGACCAGATTCAAACTGAGCACTAGGATTCACTAATAAAAACGGAACATTTTCATTGATTATACAAATAATTGTACTTTCAATTTTCAGGTCTAAAAGTATTTATAAAGCATAATATTAAGTAATTGGCATTTTAAAAATGTGCTCTACACGGATTCACAAATGTGTAATTTTATTGTTACGTGAACATAACAATAAAACTTTAAACACTCGTAATACAATTTGATTCGAAAAATTTGCAAATTATTTTTCACTATAAATTTCCTTGTTTTCAAAAAATAACAAAAATCATCAGAGTTTGATTGTTACGTCCATAACGGTGGAATTGCCCATATATTTTTTTAAATAAAAAGAAAAGATTCATAAACTTCCCTTTCATATAGTTCCGTTCATCATTTTAAAGCTGATGTATAGGAAACGCGAAAACATATTTAGCAAAAAGAAACAACAGTTCCTCCTTTTGCTTGTCCTTACGAGGATATTTCTATAGCATGCAAATCTCCCATCTGTAGCCCAAAAGGGTGAAACGATCTCATAGATTAAAAAACCAAAACATGCGGGAAAAAGAAGAAGAAAAAAAAACCAAACAAACTGTTAGGTAGATCAAGACATCCGCGGAATAGAAAGAAAGAGCCATCCACCTTATAATAAAACGACGGGAGATCAACGGCAAGTGACCGTAAATGTCTGTCTGGAAATTTACGATGCAAGTCTCCATCCTTTACTTGGAGAAGCATGTCCGGTTGCTGAAGCTGAAGCACTGCTAAGATTTTTGCTAGAACTTCCGGAATATTTCCACCACAAGCAACACGGAAAAGGGAACTCTTTTCTTAAATGTAGATACATGTATAAAAGTATGCTCCTTATTCGAATAGGCTTCTTTGAAAAGAAACCACTAAAGTACCGCCTTTGTGGATTCCTCCTTCATAAAAGAATATTTTTGCAGGATCTATAATTATTTATGCTTTTTGGGAATCTCAAATTTTAAAATGACTCAATATAGGGTTTTTTCTTTTGATTGATTTTTGGAGTTTTTTCTAATTATGACATATTTTTGCAACATATTTTGTCTCTATAAATGTTAATACACAGGGCTTAATTTTCATGGGAGCTCACGGGAGCTTAGCTCTTGCATTTCTTGTTTTTTAAGTGATTTTTCGCATTTCAGACGGAATTCAGGCTACTTCAGGCCTGCTTAGAAAACTGTATGTTTGTCCTAGATGTCCAAAAATGAAGTGCTACTGTCCATGGATATTTTGTCCATTGTACCTGATGTCCGCCAGTTCTTTTGTCCCTTGGTCCTTCCTTTTACACTTTTTTTATTAAAAATTAACCACTGCTCATAAAATACTCTGTTCGACAAGGTGAAAATGGTGGAATTTTTTCTTCGGAAAATAATTATGGCATCTAAATACTTATGCTTTTCGAAAGTATTGAAATTTCACTTTTGATTATGCGATTTTTTCACTCTCTTGATAAAGTGTCTTAATCCTTTCATTACTTTTGTAGGAAAATAGGATCCTACTGTGGTTGTGATTATCTCAATATAACATTATACGACTTACGTCCAAAAGACTCGCACTCATGTCTCAGTATTCCAAAATAATACATTTAAGGTGTGTGATTTTGATAACACGCTTCTTGATAAACGAGAAAAGAACAGATATACAAATAATTTGTTTGTAATAAAATCATAGCTATTGCACTTATAGTAATTTGTTTCTTTTATAACTCAAAATTCTCCCAAATCACCTTCGCTTATTTATTTATTTGAAAAGAAAGCATATTTTTGACAATTTTCTACCATTTATTTATTTGAACGCCTCTTTGATCCTCTTCACTCGTTTGTTTATTTGAAAATCCTCTAAAATGGCTCATTTTACAGTTTATTACTGCGCATTTTACAGTTTTAAACTGGAACCATTGCCACCATTACTATACTGTAAAAACAAAAGTTTTTTTTTTTTTTTTTCCAGTGTATGTAATTTTAAAATTACATGCAGAAAAAATTAACCAACCTGCAGAGAGTTAATAGATAAATGTAGCATATCCGTTAAAAAAAAATATTTTTCTTTTTATTTTCTTTCTTTCTTTCCTCTTTTTCTTTCTTTTGCCTCAAATGCTCTAAAGGTGAATTCTCTTTTGCGTTCAACTGAATCTCATGGCTGAAACTCTTTCACTCAAGATCAATCTCGTACTTAAAGACAGTGATAGTTGAACTTGTTCAGATAGCTGTCGGTTTCAAGAAAGCAGATAGCGGTAGGCTTTGTGAAAAGTCAAATGACACTGAACAGATCCCATCCGTTGCGGGGGATCTAAGATTCCAGCTTAAGTGCATTTTCAAGCAAACAAGTATGATCAGTAACTCTTCCTTAACAAGGTTGCTCTTAAAATACTATTCCATAACACGCTACGTTTAAAATTGTGCGTTTTATAATTTTTTAAGTACTTATTCGCGCATAATAATATTCGTAATTACTGCTTACTTATCCTTTCATTGTGTAAAAAAAGTCAGGATTTCGTACTGATTCGATGATGCATAATTTTTAAGGATTCTGGTAATATACTGAACTTTTGGCGCCTTTTTCCCTTAAGTTTAGCCAAAATATAGTAAAATTACGTACGATTTTTTTTCTAGCATAGCCAAGCAATATTGCCGTTTGCTTAAAAAGTAACATCCTGTTATTATGATTCACAGCTTTCTGAAGCTTAATGAAAATAATTATTCAAGGACTTAGTAAGAAGAGCTAGTTCGGCGATATTACTGTAGAAATTATTTGAATACAATAAAATTGACGAAAATAAATACCATACATAAACTAATAAAATAAAAGCCGTCTCAGAGAATAAAACGTTGATTATGTTTTTAAGAAAGAAAACTAGGTAGCTCACTTTGCCTAAATGAAAAGTTAGTTCTGTGTATCACGAATTGTTTGCAAAATGATACAATAAATAAGCAAAAATGTTCCCCCTTCTGCGCATTGAAGTTAAAAAAAATCTGTAGAATCAACTGTATTCAAAAATAAACATATAGGTTGATAAATACAATGAGCTAAATAAAATGAATAATACAATGCGAAATATTGAAACTTATCCAAGTTCATTCAGGCAGCACGACACCAGTCCATGTTGTTTCTTGTCGAGTTGTTGAAGATAGTCCAAATCCAAGTTAATCTTATTTTCACTTTTATGTTCTAGACCTTCTTTTTTGGACCAAAATATAATCCAAATACACAGCACAATTCTTGCATTCTGAAAAATAAAATGCCCCGTGAGAATACCATGCAATCAAATGTTTGGAGCAAATCATATACAGCTCTTTTTGGACTACGAGAAAAAATTAAAATGTCTATTTTAGTGGTGCCCAACCTACGAGCCGCGGCTCAGATGTCGCCCGTTGTTATGTTCAATGCTACGAATCGAAAACTGCTTTGGAACCTTCTTAAACGAAACACAGTTTTTATTTGGCATTACGAATGCTTGTTGGAAATTTGTAGTAAAGGAATTTGTTTATAAAATATTGATAAGAACTTGATATCCATAAAATTAGCGCGTAGTAATGATAACAAAAGTTCTTGATTTGTAATTATCTTTTCTTTTCTAAATTTTCCCATGGTATCTATAAAAAGGTTTAAATAGATCTTTATACACTACCTGTTCAGCATTGCTATAGATTCATCTTAGTATGAGGTACCCCTGGTTGAGCACCACTGGTCTATATCACAAAATGTCTTTTCTTTTTCTTCTTCTTTTTTTTTTTTTGATATTTTAATAGAATCATTTATTTGGCTTGATTTTACGAAAAATTCTAAGAAATTAATTTTCTAGAAAACATGAACGGTAATAAAATTTTGTCTGAATAGATAATTAAAAAAAAGAATTAACTTTAAATCTCATTTCCAATTTCATAAACTAATTACCCACTAATTGTAATAAACATTTTAATTATGTATTTTCACATTATATTTATTTGCATATTTATTTTCATTTATATATATTTCAAATGTATTCCATTTCGCATGCTTGTCAATTTACAACTGATTTTGAGAGACTTTTTTTCTTCAAAACTGGGTGAATAATTACGTTTCATTTCTTGACTTCTTAGTGAAAAAAATTAACTACGTAAACTGTAACTTTTTGATTGTCTTTAACTGTTGATAGAAAATTTCATTGTAATGAATCATTTGAATGTTAATATTCAACAGAAAAAGTATTGCTTTTAAATCATAAAACAAATAAAAAAACATTATTTATAGTTTACGCAATAAATATCAAAAACTATAGTATTTTTCTTTTGAGTGAATTTAAATCTATCTCAAGTCAATTCTACTCACTAAAAACTAATTTATATGTAAAAATTAATTTTATGACAGTTTTTTAATTGTTAATTGATTTTTCTTTTCCTGATTCTTCGCTTTGTTTTTTTATTTAAAATATTTAAAGATCATGACTACATTTTGTGCAGTATGCGACATAATGTGCAATCAGAATCTTTGTATATCTGACTTTGAGCAAAACCGTTTATGTAAAAATTTATACACACACATACAGATTTTTTTTCAATAAATTTTAATCCTAGTTAATATATTATGTTTTGGCATATGCATGTAGTAATGCTTACAATAAATTTGTATATAATTTTCGGTTAATGATCTAAATAAAAGAAGTACTTTGAATTTTAAGTTATACTGCCTTTATAATCAGTAGTTTCATAGATTCGAAATTGATACTTACCATACTTACCTTAAAGCATTTTTGAATAGCTGTAAACCGAAAGAAATATCTTTAAATCTGTGTATTAAATCTTCTGCAGCATCTCTTGTTTCAAGAATTTTTTATTGTTACTGTATTGCTGTGTTTGCTTTTCTGGTAATGTTTATATTTGTGATGAATTAAATTTCTTGATTAGGTATTCTGATTTGATTTCATCTTCTTTTTTTCTTCAGTTCCATGCACTAAGCGTCTACTTTCGCTTCATGTTAAAATTTCCTAGGCTTTAATTATTTCTTAAGTATGGTACTGTATTTTTAAAAATTTGTTCGTATTTTATGTAAAATTTTACACCCCATGAAAAGGTAAACGATGCAATTGTTTTTCTCATGTTCTGTTAAAATGCTAATTGAGTTTAAACTCATTTTGTGTATTACATCAGTAAAACATTATAGTGTAACTTGGCAGAATTTTTCTTCATAATATGTAAAATCAGATATAGCTTTCTTAGTGTTATATTAGATTTCTGACTGTTATGCTACTAGACTATTTGTGTTTCATTATTGTTGCCCTATTTTTCTGGTACAAAAATATTGATAACGATCTTTGCTCTGCTATATGTATCATTTTTATGATTTATTTAGGTAATAAAAGACAGATTATAAAGTAACTTTTTATTTTTTATTTGCTATAGTTCAATTCTATAAGGTGTGTTTTCCTGACATGTTCATTTTTCAATTTAATTTAATTTAATTTTATAATTATTTTTTTAAATAAAATAGTATGGTGAGGTTCTTTATTGGTGTTATTTCATTTGCTTTGTTTGAAGATACAATCATGCGTTTTCGCAATTAAATTCATGTATTGATGTAGTATCCTCTTTTACAGTATGATGCAATTGCATTCTTTCCATAGAGAATGTGTTACTTTAATTATACTTTTGTAGAACATTAATTCAATATTAGGTCTGCAAAAGTAGAAAATGTAATATATGTCAAAAATTCATGCTTTTGTACAATATACAAGAGTATTACATTAAAATTACTTCTGTATTATTATATTTGTGTGATTTTCTCATTGAAATGACTCTGATGAAGACATCATTAACGTATGATTGTTGTACATATTTGTAGTGCTTTATTTTGTTGTAAATATAATTGAACTAATATATTTTTAACTGATCATTTTTAGCAAATTTCGTGAATCAAGCCTTCCTTCATGATAATGCCTCCTAGCATGATAATGAACATAAATCAAACCTATGGTGGAACAGACGAAGAAAGAAGAACACTGTATTCGCGTTCAGAAGTCTCGAGAGACCACGGAGGTTCGTCTTCTTGATTTAATATCACTTCTGCTAAGTATAAATTTATCCTTTTCTTCCTTTTCTTGAATGCCGTCTTCTAATCCTTCGGTAATGTATCTTGTGGAGCTCAGCTTGTATTTCCCTAAATTCATTCATTAGATCAGAATTTCCGACTTCAATAGATCCCATAGGCTAAGGTATTTTTCCATAGAATTTATTATCGTAGTACTCTTTTTTTAATCTGAGTTTGTACTTAAAGCTTTTTTTTTTTTAGTAATGAAATATTTTGTGTTCCACTAATGGAACTTTGTTTGGTTCTCATGAAACTTTAACAATCACATTTTCAGCATATTTCCCGTAAATTCTATACAAATTAATATATTGTGTATATAGCTTCTTAATTCATTCAGTTTTTAATAACAAATAACGTGAGCTTTTTTTCTACCCAATACTTGCTTCAAGTATAAACTAGCTAAGTGATAGCAAAATTATAAAGAAAAAAAATCTCTGTTTATTTTGTTTTCTTTCAAATTTTACTCCTTTTTAAATAAAACATACTAAATCTTTTCTCTCACCCGTCCCCGCACTCCCACTAATTTATGACTTATTTCTTTTGGGTGATATTTCCAAGTATTCTTTAAGTTAAAAAAAAAAGTCAGTTCAGTCAGTTCTTAGAATAGTCAGTTCCATCTTTTTCAAAAAGTATGTTTATTTTATTATTTTTCCCCTTCTATGGTCAACGATTAGTTCTGTCTAAAACTATTTTCATTGCAACTTGATCATTTCGAAGTTGCCTTTTGTTACATCTTTATGTAGATATTTTTTTAAAACTACTTTAAATAAGGACATTTAATGTTTTAAAGTCATTTAGATGTATATATAAATTTTCTTACTTCCATAGCAGTTACTTAAGTTGTTGAACTTACCACTCATATTTCCTCATCGAGTGAAAATATTTATTTTCTGTTTTGTCATTTTATTGCAGAAAGATTCATATTCTAGATTTTTAAAAAAAAGGAAAAAAAATCTAAGCCAGGTTCCGGTGCCTAAAATGTTGCAGGTTTTTTTAGTTTTTTTTTTTTTTAATTTTTTGTTCTAGACTTTCAGAAAATCTCTTAATATCATTCTTGTTGATATTTTACGCGGCAATTTTTTAAACATCAGTTTTATTAAACTATATTTCAAATTGGGTTCAGAATTCTCCACCATAAAACTAGCACCAAAATCAGATTCTATCTAAGTAGAATGAAATTGTGTAAACTTCCAAATCTATCTTTCTTATATGCTTCTCGTTTTCCCAATCTGTGTATTCTATTAGAATGTCCAGGAATAGGCTGAAAAAAAAAATGAGTTCAGAAATTTTCCCCTCCCCTCAAAACTCTCGTTTTTCTTCTAAAAGGAAAGAAAATGCTTCTTTGTTTTCTATGTCAAAATTTGTTGATTTTCTCTTTCTCTTTGTATATTATACATGTGTGTAGCCCAGCTCCAAATTTTGAACTTTGAAAAACCTTGAAAAAGCCTTTTGGTGCATGTTTCTATGTTGCAAAGATTAAACTTCCGACCTTATTACGAAATTTAAAGTAATATACAGCAGTTTGAAGCATGCATAAATTAAAAAAGTATTAAATTTTTAAAAGGCAGTTAAAATAAAAATAAATATCGAGAAGTTAATGATTTTTGATTATAATAACAGACATTGGATCACAAAATATTTAGAATTATATTTTACATCTGAATTTAAATAATAAAAAGGTCAAAGTTTTAAATTTTAAAGATGTTACTGTAGTGCACTTTTCTTTTTTTTTTGTCCAGAGGAAAACCATAACTGTATCCATCTCGTTGTGATCATATATATTAATCCTGAACCCTTTTAACTGATAATTTTAAAAGACATACAGCGTCGAACCCCTTTCACATCACATAGGTTTCCTTATTTTATTCATTGATCTTCATTATTGTTTTAATTTTATATTTAATTGAATATTCAATTTTTCTGTTAATCGTCTATCTGTAGTAATATATCATTGGCTGAGTACAACATAGGCAATTGTAAATTAACAAACAGTATAATGCTTCATTTTTTGCTGATTTTTTTTTACAAAAGAAAATGTATTTTTCTAATTAATTGAAATTTTAAAATTGTTGCTTAATAAACATTTAAATCAAGTTTTCACATCTACCGAAATAGTGAAAACACAATAATTTGTTGAGTTTTCCAAGAAGAAAGATGAAAAACTGAATCGCAGCTACCTATGTGTAGTATTCACCCCACAATATATTTTGTTTCCACTTTGTTTTCGGTGAAAATATTACATGATATATATCCGACATCAAAGTGCTCTGTTCCATTTCGCTGTGACTTCTCAAAAATACTTTACGCTGGATATTTAACGACGTCAAGCATTTAGCCTTTGCGCTTCTTTTTCATAACATTTGACACATTAACTGCATTTAAAAATATCAGTCAAATAACATAGCAGTCTTCAGCTGCAGAAGCAGAGTTCTCTTTTTTCCAACCAAAAACCAACTTTTCAAGAGTTAAAGTAAGTCGTAATAAACGCGTACAAGTGGTGAAATAGTTTTAAATTATTTCTTTTCGTGCACTTGAATTTTGCGAATTACTGCAGTAAGCAGAAGGAAAAATTAGCAAAAATTTATTTTTTAAATAAATGCTTATAGTTAGCAATAAAAGATGGTTGTTTTCATTCTAAACAGAAATGCAAACTTTTTTTACAGAATGTGAAAAATAACGAGGGCAGCCATAATATAAGTGTAGAACATGCAAGGGAAAATTAATTATTTTTTATGAATCAAATTTACAAATCACTGCAATGTATAAAATGAATATAAAAATATATAAAAAACTTTTTTCGAAAAAAATGAAGAAGTGTTTTCAAACATCAACTGTATATTAAAAGATAGTACAAGGAAATGCAAATTCTTTCTTAAATCGCATGTCAGAAATAACATGTGCACCTAATCAAACCCCAAAATAGGTGCAGAAGATGCAAATAAAACTAATTTTCTTGGGCAGTTGAATTTACAAATAAATGCAAAACACAAAAACTATGCATAATTAAATAAATAACCTATTTTTAAATAAAATAATATTTGTACTATCTTAACAACAAACTAGTTGATGTTGTTAAACACGAATGCAAATTCTTTCTTAAATCGCGTGTCAAAAATAACGAGCGCACCTAATGAAGCCACTATAAGGTGCAGAACATGCAATGAATGCATTCCTATCGCTTATGCAAGCAAGTCGTTTTAGAAATAGCACGGATTTAACACGAGGCGAGAAAAGAAGCTAACATTCGATTGCATACAAGTGAGTCGGGGTACAAAAATAGAACTTTTCTGCTCGATCTACAAACTCGGGAACTAACACAGATATATAAGCGATAAAAATCAGCGATGAAACCGTGAAAATTTTTGTTGATATTTCTCCTCGTCCCTGTCTTTTTCTTTTTGCAGACGATGGAAAAAAAAAAAGGCGGCAGAGGGAGAGCGGGAAAAAAAGTGGAAGACGAGGCCCTCAAGGACCAAAGCATGAAGAATGCAGCCCTGGATCTATTGTGTGGTACCACCATTTATGAATGTAAAGTATGAAATCTCCCCGCCTGGGGGGTTGAATGCAACCTATTCATAACTTCGACTCCTATTCACTCATCCAGTGAAGAAAAAAAGGACTTTTTCTGTTTTGTGTGCTCAGATTTGTATATCTCTCCAACACACACCGACCAGATCGCCATGTGCGTTTGGTACGCTGCGAAGCTTTGTAGTCCTCCACGAATGGCAATAAATTTCATATTTGGCGTACCCTTCGTTGAATAAATACTTGAAATTACAAACCACACCGTTCTCGGGTCTAACAAAACATTGGCATAAAATTGAGATTGAATGAAACGCCGTTGTGTCAAACTCTATTTTAAATGCCAGACTGTATCGGAAAAAGTCAGCGCGGATTTTTAAAATTCTGGAAACTTTTATTAAAAACAATCATTTGCTGTTTCTGTTGGAAATGAAGGTCCTGCTTTATGCGTAAATAATAAAATATATTTTTAAAAATTAGTTTCAATTGAAAATTATTAACTTCGGTCCAGAAATTGAGATTGAGTGAAATGCCGGTGTGTCAGTCTTTTAAAATGCCTCACTGTATCGGAGAACACAGAACTAATTTTTTAAATTCTGAAAAAAAAAAAAAATCATTAAAAAATGATCCCTAAGGATCATTTAAAAGTCATGCCGTAGTGTCTTTTACGGCAGCGAAAAAAAAAAAAAATATTTCAAAACAGAAATCATCTTCCACATGTGTAGTAAAATGTGGAATGTAACTTAAGACGCAGTTTTTTGCCTATAAAGTATTTAATGCACTCAGTATCGGTGGTTTTTTTTTTTAGTGCAAACCAAATCATAGCGTAATTTGCAATGAAGTTTAAATTTATTTTGTGAAGTTATCAAGCGTGAAGTTTCTTGCTTGTCCCCCCCCCCTTCAAAAAAATGCGCAGCAAAAAATAACAAATAAATTCAGACAGTAAAAAAGTCTTCCAGTTCTCATTTAAATTGTATACTCCTTTTTTAATTCAAGCTGTGCGCAGCAAGGAAGCCCGAAAGAAATAATTTGCGCACTGGTCAGAGTTATATCATTTAAGATATCAATAAATCCTCAGATAAACTATACAGCGAGTCACTTCATCTAATTTCTGGAATAATTCTCATCCTAGACTTATTTATTTTTACTTTCATTAATGCATTATATAACTATGCAGTGTCAAAATGAAAAACATTATTTAAACAAACTAAATACAGATTATTTACCTAAAATACCCTAAAGTGTGATTTATTTCTTCAATGTCATATAATCATGGACATAATTAAAATTAAAAAATTGTAAACAAAAACTTCAAACAATGTCACATATTTATTTTTGAACTCCGTGAACTAAAAGGAAAACAAAACAAAAAATATTCTAAACGTACATTAAAAAGGAAAAAAAGAAACGACATAAAATGAAAAGAATGTAGAATAAATTACTTTTTAGAAGAAAAAGAAAAAATATTTGCATTACTTAATCATTATCAAAATTAAATGCATATATTTGTAAATAAATGGCAATATTATTATTATCAAAGCGCTATTATCAATATTATTATTGATAACTACGCATCCATGAACATTTTTTAAGTATAAATATTTGCAATGTATGTACCAAGAAATTTCGTTACTGAAACAAAAGACATTTTTTCCAATTCGTTCAATAAATCAAAAAACTATTTTCAATCAGACGCAGTTAAAATAAAGTATTTGATAGTACGCTTTTATTTTTCGCAAATAAATAAAATCCCGGTTTTTGTATTGGTGCAACTGACAACGCTAAAAAAAATAATAATAATAACGTTAACACCTACAAACAAAAAATAAAATTATTAATTACTGATAATTTTTTTTCATTTTAAACTTTAACTATTATTCATAAACGAATATCAGGAAAGGTTAAATGCCTCGTTAAAAGCAATCCTCTACCCTTCTTAGAAACCCAAAACAAATAATCACTTCTTCCAAATCATGAACGATCATTATCTCCATATTATTAGAAAAAGCAAAAATAGGAAAAAAAAAAAAAAAACGAGGAGCAGAACGAAAGTGAAGATTTCTTTAGATAATCGAACAACTATATCTTCTAGGAAAATGCATTGAGCGATTAGAAACGCACAAAAGCATCTTTTAAAAGGACTCCAGGTTAAATGTCCAAAGAAAGCAACGCAGATGCAATCCCAATCGTCTACGCGCATTCATCAGGGCAAGTAGGAAGCAAGTTTTACAACCTTGTAAATTATAGCTGGCCCTAGTCCCCAAGAGCCACAGGCTCTCAAGACACTATCAGATGCAAAGCCTCCCGATTTGCCAAACAAGCTATTATCCTGTGTTCGGCCGGTTTCGTTACGTCACATTTACAGCATCATAAAACACCCTGATGACAGACCTAGGGCCTTTCTTTAATCACTATTATTGCCCCACGTGATGTAAAACCCCCTATGAGGTTCAAGGTTACGCACAGTCTGCTTTTCCACCTAAAACAGAATATTCTTAAAAAACTAACATTAGTGCCATGTCAACACGGATTAATTTTATTTCTGTGCAAATATACCTTCTGTGGATAATATTAAGGATTAATTATTGTTTATTAATTATTCTTAAAAACTAACATTAGTGCAGTTTCGACAAGGATTAATTTTTATTTCTGTGAAAATATACATTCTGTGGATAATATTAAGGATTAATTATGGGATAACTTTGTTCGAGGTAAGCCATAATTCCTGCTAATAATTAAAAAATAAACTAAAATAAAAAAAGTCCAAAATCTCGATTTTTTGGTATTTCAGTTATGAAAATATTGTCAACCGTATCAATATATTGCATAGTCCTTATATATTTTTTTTACTTTATGCAAGTTTTATTTGATTTTTAAATTTTTCAATCTCTCCAATATTACTTCATAGCTGGGTAAATTCAAAATATTTATCCCAAAGTAGCTGCAATGAAATTCCAATAGTGTTTTACATGGAAAGTATTTAACCAGAACATCGGGCACTTTTATTTAACTTAATTATCCTGTTCCGTTTAATACGGAATATTTAAGTGTGATAATTAAAAATATTATCCTGAAATTTCATACACAAGCAAATGAATAATCGGGAATACTTCCAATAACTTTCTCTAAATTTATCCCGCTTCAATTTAAAATTTTGTGATTTACCAAGCACTGAAGTGTTAGTGAAGTAATTAAGCATTTAACAGATAAATGTAAAATACTGAACATAAACTATGCTGCTTTTTATTTATTGTTCAATATTTTCAATATTAAAAAAAATCTGTTATGAATGTTTACAAACCTAAAGATTTATTTATATATTTATTTATTTTTTTGTGCGTGTTTCTTTTTATTAATTTCTCATGTTGATGTAATTATTTTTTTTCACTTGTTTGGCATGGAGATGTATCATGCATTCAATCAGAATATTTATTTAATCAATTTAGCGTGCAAACGTCAATTAACTTTAAATAATATTCAAACATCACCCAAACAATAGCCGCATGTTTTGTGTATTTCTTCAATTGGTTATATTAAAGCGCTGAACTTTATTGCGCAATTTTATATAAATTATATGTTTGTAAATGTACGTTTTTATATAACTGGCTGAATTACACACGCAGCATAGTATTACAATGACTAAATATTCAAGCGAAAATATATTTTGCGAAACATTAGTTTTTGATATGTATGAAAAAAGAAAATAAAACATTTCATTTCGGTATTTTTCTCCAAACATTACGAAAATGGATAAAGCAGTAAATTGTCACACATACAGAGTTTTAATGTAAATTACACGTTAATTATTATTTAAATTGATAAAAATACAGCACTTTTGACTCCCCTCCCCCTCATTTTTTTTTTTTTTTTTTTTTTTTTTTTTTGCTACATTCAAGAATTTTAAATTGATGTACTGTATTACTTACAGCTAGTTGCCTCTTGCGGGGACTGAAAAATATTTAAAATATTTCATACGATTTTTTATATGCATACTAAAACTTCTCAAATGTCTTTTGTAAAATGAATATTCAAATCGCTCTCAGGAAAATTAAATAAGTAAATTACTTAAGTAATTAATAAAACACATTATATAATATCGCAAAAAAAAGAAAAATTTAATGATTGCAAACATTGACAACCTAAAACAATTTGAAATATATTTTGTTAATATGTAACAAGAAACTTGTTCGACTTGATTTTTAAGTTATTTCAAACGTCAATTTTTTACAATTAAAATAATTAGCGCCAGACAAAACGAGTATTTTTATGTATATTGCAGATGAAAGGGTAAAATAAATCGATACCTTAATTTTTAAAGTCTTACAATGCTATTCAATGGCTCCTAATTTTAAGGTTAGCATATTTGCGTTATAATTGTTTTTTTAAACGAAAATGTCTTTTATTTTATATTCTTTGTCAAAAAAAGTAATGCAAAAATAAAAAATGAAAATAAAATTGTTTTATCTCATTAATAATTATCTTAAAGAGAAAGAGAGATACTTCTTTTGCTTCTGTACTATATGCAAAAACTGGATAAACTCTTGAATTTATATTCAAAACTGCCGATTCCAAAAAAATACCGTATATACACGAACGTACAGTATATGATGAAATTTATTTACTGATTTATTTGCCAAAGAAAAAAATAATAATTAACCTCTAAAGTGAAAATCGAGGTTTTTCGTCTCAATAACCACTTCTATAAAGAATAAATCATTTGTATCCACGTTTATTTTTCTGCTGCAGGAAAAGTGAAATGCTACGAATTCACTTCGTTTTGATTCAATCTATCAATCTTCAACGTTCGTCAGATTTTTAAACACGAATGTTTGAATTCCTCGTGTTGGTTGAAATTTTGACCTGTTCATTATCAGGCAGCCGAGGTTCCAGTTCAAAACTGTAAAATGCACAGTAATTAACTGTAAAGTTGCTAATTTTAGAGTAATGAACTAAAGTTGCTAATTTTACGATTTACTGTGCATTTTAGTTTTACGCTGGAACCTCTGCTGCCAGAATCGTACTCTAAAAACAACAGTTTATATTTTTCGTTTGCAGCGTTCGTCAGATTTTTAAATACGAATGTTTGAATTTCTCGTGTAGGTTGAAAAATTTTGACCTTTTCATTATCTGGCAGCCGAGATTCCAGTTCAAAACTGTAAAATGCACAGTAATAAACTGTAAAGTTGCTAGTTTTAGAGTAATGAACTAAAGTTGCTAATTTTACGATTTATTACTGTGCATATTAGTTTTACGCTGGAACCTCTGCTGCCAGAATCCTACTCTAAAAACAACAGTTTATATTTTTGCAGTGCGTGCAAAATGAGTTCGAGTCAGTTGCAAATTTGAAGGCTCCTTCAGTGCTTATGTATCGGGATAGAATTTCCATCTGCAATCCCAGTCTTTCACGTGATTTAATCTGATCAAGTCGAAGCAAAAAAAAAAAAAAGTTTCCGAGTTTTATCCGGTATAGGCTTCTCCGGCCTACAGGAAACGGTCGTTCCCAATATCTGAGGGCATCTATTCCGGAAAAATCGATGGCTTCGACTTGCCCGACGTCTGTAATCCCTCTGCGACGAACCAAGTGGATTAGGTTGCTGTACGTTCTCTATTTATTCTAAGAGGGTTATATACGTCGCATCTTGCTCTGTTTATAGTTCTGTACGTCACCGTGCGCTATGCTCTGCACACAATGGGTTTGAGTATTGACATATATACGCGCTATCAGATATATTAACGCCTGCGTAAGCATATGTATTGAATATGGAAAATCCGTCTTAAAAATTTTGTCAAGCGTATTTAAAGTTTAAGTTGTACTTTGAATAAAACATTAGCATCGTAAAAAATGCGGGGGGGGGGGAGCCACTGGACGTGTTTTTTAAAAAGAAAATCAAACATTCAGACAGCTAAAATTTTCCTCCATTTTATCCTTAGAGAGTTAGAAGTTTCTTCACAGAAATAATTATTATTATGGATCTTGATATTTTCGTGTGTTTCACTCCTCTCAAATATGTCAAGGGTTAGTTTTACGCTTTAAAAAAAAAAAAAAAAATTCTAGCTTACTTATGGACGGAAAAATAAGTGACCGAAGAGAAACTTCTATTTTACTTTTTAATGCAAAATAATTCATATGTTGTAAACGAAAAGGCGCTAAGGTCGTATCCTTCAACATTAAATGCATGTGTTATTAGCGGTATGGAAAATTACATTTTCAGATATACTTCTTAGATAAATATGAAATTAATAGTATGATTTTATATATCCTTTGCGTAGAGCACATGTGTCAAAATTATAATCTTCAGAATTTTTTTAAATATGTGTAACAAAAAAACAGTATTTAACGCAAAATTTTTCGATCTTTTATTGACTCATTGACTAAAGAATTTTGGCATAAATATTCGCTGTTCACTGATAATTTTTTTACAAAATAACTTTTACTAGCTTCTTTAAAGAATTGTACAAAAGTTAATTTTGACATAAACTTGTAACAAAGATTAACAATTATTTTACCTAGGAAAAAATAAGGGATTTTTTTTAATAATTACGAAATCTTAGTTAAGTTATAAAAACGAAAAAAAAAAAAAAAAAAAAATGCGAGACACAACAAATGATAAATTTGCTGACAGTCAAGTAAATAAAACACAAAATTCTGGGACGTAAAACTATGGCATTAACGAAAAAAACAAGTGTAAAATTTTATAATTATTTTGCTATTGCAATTATCATTATTATTTTAAATCAGAAAACTTTAAAAGTAGACAAGTATAAGCAGCTGAGGATAGTCCCCGATCAGTTGTACTATGATCTAGTCTGTGGCACAAAAATAAAATTAATATCTGTTAATTTTATTTTTGACATTGTAATATAAAAGGAGTAATGCACAACACAAAGTGAATTTTGAGAAAAAAATGCCATCTGTTTGTTGACCTGAATGACTTCTTTTAAAATTGAAAACCTGAACTCTTTGCAAAATTACGCAGAAAATTTGCTCAGAAAATCATTTAAGTGCCAAAAATAATAAAATAAATAAAGAAAAATTATAACATTAATCTTGTGATTTTTTATTTTACTGATACATTTAATATTGATACAAAATGCAAGATGCCTTTTTCTTATTTTCATTGCTGTACCTTAATTAAAAGAAAAAAATAAGTAGTGAAGGATGAGTACGTTATTTCAATAACGAGCTATTTAAATCACTTTATTCGAGAGTAGGCACATAGATTAACTATTGTAATCAATAAAATGTTTTAAATACCAGACTCACATTTTGTATTACACGTGCTGTCAGGTGCACAAATTTGATTAATGCTCGTAATAATTTCACTGTCAACAATGAAATATAACTATTATAATTATTATCATTTTGAAAATACACCATTCGAAGATTTTGGTTACGCCACTGTGTGCACTTTACAAAATCATTTTACCTCTTTAAAAACTTCAGCATATTTTTCATTATAAGGAAGCAGGTTTTGAATTTTGAGCATGTTCAAATTTTAAAAAAGCAATTTAAAAAAATGGGTAAATACATTTTGCTTCTATAAGGTGTAATCTCAAGAAGAGCATTTTACATCGTACTTTGCGCAAATTCCCTACTATTCTGCAATTCCCCAAACTCTTCCTTTTTCCTTCGTGTAGGATTGGGAGAGAATCTTGCAAGATTTATGACCAAGCTGTGACTTATAAGCAATAGCTAAGAATATCCGAACTCCGAAAGGCACAGCCAGTAAGAAATGTATTTTTAACTTCGCGCTCGAATAAACTGTGCCATCAATTTATGCAGAGTCTTACATTTGTACACCTAATTTTTTTTTTTCAGAAGTGAAAATAGATTTATCCTTATTTATGATTGTTTCATAATTTTTCCTATCAAAGAATAATCCCGATGCCTTAGTAAAATGTATTGATTTAGTTTCCAATGATATTAAAAAATTTAATCCTAAAAATGTTGTGAGTAAGTTCATCATATTGAAAAGTTTTTGCCTGTTGAATGAACAATTTTGACATAACATTTGACGACTATGCGGTTAGAATTGAGTGTGTCATCAGTTAATGCAGAGACTAACATTTGTGTATGAATAAATATTTTTAGCAGTGAAAATAGATTTATCCTACTTATAATGATTGCTAAATAATTTTTCCTATCAAAGAACAGTCCCACTATCGATAAAAAATATAGACTTAGTTTCAAATCATATTAAAACGTTCTGTTAGATGCAGAGTTTTGAAATAATATTTAATGAGCATATAGGTCGAAAAAACTGCCAATTTATGCACAGCCTTACATTTGGACATTAAAACATTTTTTAGAGATTCATATTAACTGTTATAAGTTGACTTTGTATCCAATCATGTAAAAAAAGTTCGCTGTTTATTACAGGAAGAAATATACTTTTAATTTAATAAACAGAATAAACTGTGGTACCAATTTATGCATGGCCTTACATTTGTACCATTAATTTGTGTTTTAACAGTAAAAATAAATTAACTCTAAACAATTATTCTTTATAATTTCTCACAAAAGAACAATTCCGATACCTAGGTAAATATATGATGACTCAGTATCTAATCATACTGAAAAAAAATTACCTGTTTGATGCAGTGTTTTGAAATAACATATAACAAGTATGTATACATAAAATCTCTCTGTAGCAGATTTTAAGTATAGGCATTGAAGTAGATAGTAAATATTTTTATTTTACAGTAACACTGAAAGAAATATCAACAGTGAAAAAAAAAATCCAGACTTAAGACTGTCACATAATTAAAGAAAAGTCTTGATATATAGGTAAAAATATAATGTTTTAATCTCTAATCATATTTTTAAAAAAAATCAAAGTTATGAAATAATATTTGACTAGAATATAATAGTTCAGCGGTTCTCAAACAATAGCAATCAGAATATGGAAAAATTTTAAGTAGACACTGAAGTAGATAATAAATGATTTTGTTTTGAAGTAAGATTTAAACAAAAATACCTCCAATTTGTCAGCATCATGTCATTCAAGTTGGACTTAAAAATGAAAGTCAAAAATTAATTTTTCCTCAAACTAATAATTGAACAACAAAGAATGTAGGTTTAAAAAATATTTTTTCTCAAAAATAATGTAAGTTTCATTATTTTTTATCAAAAATAATGCAAGTTTCATTATTTGCTACGGTTTCAAATAAAATACCAAAATTTGTTCCATTGTAGCAAGTCATTAAAAGTCTTGTTTTGAAATAAGATTAAAAAAAAAAAAAAGGTTGTAAAAATCGTTATCAGAAGTGAGGAATAATGCAAAATGACAAAAAAGTCTTTAAAAAAATTATACTTCATGTTTCGTTTTGAAATAACATTGCAGAAAATTGTATTGTTAAGCAATTCTCTATACTGGCAACCACATTTGTCAATAATTTAGATGTGAACGATAATTTAATTTTTTAAAACTATAAACAAAATTTAAAACTAATAGATATCAGCTGTTCTGGCTTCTTTAATATAGGTCTTTTACTAAGTTCGACAGAAAACTGAAGACTAAACTAATAAAGTAAAACAAATAAAGCTTAAAACAAAATTAAAAATCCATATTACTTTAGCAGATTTTAGGCACATTTGCTTCATACTATCCTTAGAATAAAAATAAAAACATTCATGAAATGTTCAGTGTAATATTTCGAGGAAAAAATTGAATAAAAGAGGCTTAGTTAATATAGATAAACCACAGAAAGTATTGAAATCTATCTGCCAAAGCCAAACCTTCAAAAGAAAGGGAAAAAAAAGGAAAATGATCTCTTAATAGCGTGGTTTTAAATCATGAATAGCGAAGATTGAAACAGAAGATTTTTCCCGTTTTCTCCTCATTGAAATAAACTGAAACGTTTTACTCCGTTCATCCGTTCTCAGATTGCAGATTTTAGCGCCCGATAAAAATCTGTTTCTGGAGAAAAATGGTAAAAATACAAGATAAATACCATGTGAGGGGAACGGGGCAGTTGGAAAAATGTCTCCATTGCTGTCGGTTGCATTTCCCCGCTCCCTATTGGACAATTCAATCTCATTACAAGCACAGATCTAGGGGGGCGGGAAGCTGGAGTTGGGGGGGGGGGAGAATGGCTCTAGCGATGGGATCTGCTGAAAAAGGGAGTATGCAAACATTGAAGGATTTTTTCGTGCGAAGTGTTTACCTATCGCGATGAGGAATGAAGCATAGGGTTATAAATTGACATTCAAGAACTCTTTGGAAGACTTCCTCCCAGTCTGTTAACCTAAATTGTATGTTTGCATATTGGGGATTATAAAATGAATTTAGACTCCACGCGCGGCCTAGTTCAAGTTTCACGACACTTCTGGAGAAGAATCGTCAGATTTATACATTTAGTGTGGGAAAATGTATTATAGAAAACTCCAAAGGAGGTTTTGTCTGCTCAGAGCTTTTCTGATATATTATATTGAGTAAATATATTTCAAACGTTTACTTAGCACACTGCCGTTATAAAATCAGTGTTTTAAAAACGAAACAGCTTTTAAAGAATTGGAAAAAAATCGTTAAAGTTTTGAATGTTTTAAAATGATTTTATCAGAGAAAATGGATTGTATATTAATTCATTTTTCATTTTAATCACGACACTTATAAAACTCTTGCTTTCGTGTATTTACACTAATAAAAGGATTAACAAACTAGCATCCTCTTCGTGTCGATAGGCTGTCCGTAACCAGCTAATTAAATTCATCATTTATTATTATTATTTTTAATTTAGAAGCCATCAGCTTCGACATACATGAGGACTGCGTACTATGCGCCTTGCCTCCTGACAAACACAGGACAGATTTACTGCACAAAGAGGATGAAATAACATCCATGGGCAAGGCCGGACTCGAACCCGCGACCACTTGCTTACGAGGAGAATACTCTATCTCTTGGCCCACGTGGCCTCAAATTCATCATTTAAAGTTGGAACATTTTAGACGAGGAAAGTGTGATCATTTTGTTTATTATTTTACGGTTAGGATTGAACCAGTAGAAAGTGCCATTAACGTTCATTATATTGAAATAAGTAAATTTTACTGGTACATTACTGAAGTTGGAACTTTACCATAGAGGTGAAATACAATAAAAATGTTAACAGGAAAGTCACACTGAGATTTTTCTTTTAAATTTGGTTTAATTAAAACAATGTTAAGAAAGAAAATAATGCTGAAATTATCTTGAATGATTCAGTACCCGCCTTTTATTCAAATTTCTAAATATTGATTAAATTACTGAAAAAATGGCACGGTAAGAGCCAATACGACATATTTTCTCTCAAAATGTACTTGCTTCATCCAACACTTATTATAGTAACTTTGAGACAACAAATGGCAAAAATATCAAAAGTGTTTTAAAAAATTGCTGCATTTTTTAGCATACCAACAGGAACAGGGGGCCATGTGCTATTTAATGAAATGATTATCCATTATAATAAATTGATTGATGTTTAACGCGCTAAGATTATTTTCCAATATTATCCTATCGAAGCTCCTTCTTACGCATTTCAGATATTTAAGTAGTAAAACAGAGAAGTTTGTCGATTGATATTAATATTAGCTGTTAATCTTGTTAGTGAGAAGTTTATGAGGATTGATTAAAATGTGCAACTAGACTGTTGTCTTACATTCATAGAAGATCAACCCACATAAAACGTCGTATGAAATAGTAACGGCTCAGAATAATCTGTAATTCCGTAACAGAGTTTGTACAAATCTGACAACAAAAATAAGTGCAGGAAACTTTTTCTTGTGAGCATGCAAATTGAGCACTACATGCCGTTAAACAGTCAATTGCACTGGTGTTTCAGAACACTTGAGAAATTCAAAATTCTTTCTATTTGCTCAGGTTATCAAAACGAATAATTCTACACTCTACTCATTACTACTCACTCGGATTTTCATTACTCGATATTTATGGGATTGATTGTAATGAGCAGCAAACCTATTTCTAAACGCCCGAAGCAACACGTTACTAACTCCTAGTCTTTGAGTTCATTCGTACCAATGAAGCTCGTAATCGTTCTATTTGCTATATTTTTACGGGATTGATTAAAATGAGCAGCACATTTTTCTTTTAAATATATTTTGAAGCAACACGTTACATAAAGTACTTACACGTAATCATTATATACGTCGCTTAAGACATTGGATTTAATTGCTATATCTTGGATGATTATAACGATCGTCTACTATTAATCGAGCCATAAACAAAATCATGTCGCTCTCCACTCATTTGTGTTTACTCAGATTTTCTTCACTCAATATTTACGGGATTGACTGAAATCAACAGCATATTTATAATGCCCTGAGATGGATATCACAGCAACAAATTATATGAAAAGCACTCATAGTCATATACGTCGTATGTGCTCATTCGTTCTATCAAAGCTTGAATTCATTTGAGTTGCTGTGACAATCAAAAACAAGTTATCCCTTTACAATCACTAGTTTTATTTGATATTTGTAGGATTAACTGTAATGACGCATGAGCGCCCATAGGGGGGGGGGAGAGCAAATGCGGCTGAAGCATCCCTCCCTAGAAATCAATAATTCCATTCTTTCAGTACTATTTTTTCATCAAAAATGAAAAACATTTCTTCTTCATTCATTAATGAATATGTTATTAGAAATGTAAACTTTTATAAACTTTAATCTGCACTGAAATTGTTTTCCATCAGCAAAATTTCCTGCTTAACCCTGGGGAAAATATCTGAGCCCCCCCCCCCCCCCACTTCCGTAAAATTTTGCATATGGCGCCCATGAAATGAGCAACAGACCTTTTCTAACAGCTTGAAAATGCTTACAGTCGCTTAAAACATGACGTTCATTCATTCTATCGAAGTTAACTGTAACGATCCTCTACAGCAAATTAAACAATTTCTATCAACGAGTTTTCATCCCTACTCATTAGAGATAACTAGAGTTGCATTTACGAAGTCGCAATGGGACTGAAAAGCGAAGTGAAATCTCAATGTTCAATATGTGTACGATCCCTTGTCCAAAGAAGTCCGAGGACCGAGAGAAAAGATAGGAAAGCAAGCGTGCATTACAGTGATTGGAAGCGCATTAGGGCACGTTTTAAAAAGGAAAAACAGCCTGAAAGATTTATACCCCCAAATACAAAGAGAAGCGAGCGAGGGGTTTTAGGGGAGGAACGGAAAGAAAAGCCACGGCTGGGTTTTCTGTTTATCAAAGAACTTGTGCTCTGGAGGTTGGGGGCGCCCCAAGCTTGGGGGGAAGGGGGGGGGGGCAAATAAGAGAAAGAAATGGGAAACGGGTGGGATGATTACGTAACTTGCACTTATTTCGTTTTCGGGAGTTTCCTGAATTTTGTGAGAATGGCCCAGAAAAGAGAACGAAGGAAATCGCGTAAAAAATTTACTCTATCGAGCCTGAAAGTAGAGAAGGGAAACTTTCAGTTCGCTTCGATGGACGTAAAGTTAAAGGAATGGAACTTCGAGCATGAATTTTACGGTGGCTATTCGGAATTGGTGCTAGGGAATTTTTGGTCAGCGACACTACATCCAAAAACCGACGGAACTGCTCTTGTTAGCTTCACAACAAATATTATGCTTTGTACACAGCTCAAAGTTTTAAGTCTAACAAAGCAATGCGGGAGACCTAAACTCCAAAACAACAGCATGTTGAACCTAAAAATGGTGGCCAGTCCCAGTAGCCATTTCTTTCTTTTTTTTTCTTTTGCGGTCTGCAGCGCATATTATAAACAAAAAAATAATCTACAAGAGAAACCGACATTAGATTGACAATAGAATCTAAATTGGCACCAAGAAAAATAAGATGCTAATAAAAGTACATGGTACATGTGGATTACAAACCAAAAAATATGGTTCAAATCTTCATGAGCTAAAATTCAAGTTTATTTCTCTTCATAAAATTATAGGTTTTTCTTCCTTAACTAAGAAATAAGAAATCTACAGACTTTCTCAGGAATAAGTGACGTACGTCATAGGATCACTTTTTTTTCAACCAGGTTGGTAATTGATTGGCTCCAACGGATGATTCATTTATTGTTCCATATTTCGTTTAACATAAGCAAGTTTTGCGCTTTCTTGTACATGTCGCACCAAAATATAGCAAAAGTGTATGATCTTCAGGGCTGGTTTTTCATAAATAACTTAACTGCAGTATGCATGTTTGAAAGTTTATATAAAATTAAAGTACAGGAGCTGGGGCTCCATGAAATAAGTCCTGAAA
Organism: Uloborus plumipes; assembly: GCA_038373865.1. NCBI lineage: Eukaryota > Metazoa > Arthropoda > Arachnida > Araneae > Uloboridae > Uloborus > Uloborus plumipes. Next base: position 132,483 of record JAXGGA010001302.1, read on the forward strand.
AAAGTGGATTAAGTTGGTTCCAAGCGCGGATCAAGAGGGGAGGGGCATGACCCCCCCCCCCCTTAAGCGACCAAATATAGCATAAAACTAAGTTTTTTAGGTCTAATATTACGAAAAAATTGCGAAACAGCCCCATTTTTGCTCAAAAATTGCCCTTTGATTCCCCCCTTTCCGAATATGACCCCCTCCTTAACCAAGAGCAATTAACCGACCTTGGTTGGTTCAGTGTCATCAATTTCTTACATACAAAACTAACATGCATGGGAGCGAACGAAGGCTCAAGTCCTGCGTTTCTTTTCTGTGAATTCGGAAAATTTGATGCAATTTCAGACTATGTGCGTATTGGTTCTTCTGAGTTCCTATACTTTCTTCCTTAATATATCGCTTTGCTTATGCAGATTAAAAGTTCACAATATTTATTGGTATATGGAAAAACCACTTACTGTCATAAAAAACAAAACGATTTCAGTTCTTTTTATAAAGATGCATTTTTATAAAAACTCATCTCAGATTAAGTGTTAAAGAAAGTAAGTTCACTACTTTGTGGACAGATTCTTACCATCAATTAAATTTGGTAAAAAGCTTACAATTTTCGTTGTTCCAAAATACAGAAATTAGCTGAATTATAAACATGGCAAATGCTTTAGAAAATCAGTTAAAAAGCTAAAACTAATGATGGGTCATTCAATATGTTCTGATTTCTTACAAACTATTTTTAGAGTTAATTTCAAGAAAGAAACAAATAATGAGTCATTCCGCAAAAAAAAAAAAAAAAAAAAAAAAAAAAGTGACAGTTTTATAGTTAGGTCGCTCTAAAAATTCAACTGAAAAAAAAAAAAAAGGTCCTAGAAATGATATACATCTGTGATTTCTTGCGGGGGGCGGTGCTTCTAATGAAATCGGTACAGTAATTTCATTTTTAGTATTAAGCTAATTAATAGATTAATTAGCTAGCTTAATTAGATAAAACTTCAAGTTATTGGCAACAAAAAACTGTTGAATTAAAAATAACTATCGTAAAATAAAAAAATAAAACAATAATACTCTACGGGAATTTTACATGAAAACAAACGTGCTTTAATAGCTTCTACTATTGAAAAAGAGAAAACATAATTTTCTTCCATTACATTCAACTTCTTCTTCCACAAAGGGAGAAAAAAAAAAAGGCGAAGCATAAAAAATTTAAGCGCCATCTATTGAGTAACCCGAGAATGATGTTGCAATTGGGCGTTACTTCAAAGAGTAAAATCATTTTCGAAGTCTCTCAATCAGAACTTCTTCGGATTTTATTTAAGAAAATGTGGAAATGCAATTTAAATATTTTATCATCAATTAAGAAATAATTATATTGATCTTGTGATAGAATTTTTCAAACCACACACACACAAAAAAAAAATTACTATTCAGTTATACGAAATTCAAATTGAGAAAAGGTAAGAACCAAAAAATAAAAATGTACCTAGACAAAATTTTTAAAAATAAAAAGAAAGTAAAAATGCGCTCATGCAACAATGCATTTTTAAGTTTTAGTTTGTTTGTTAGGGTTTTCTATATTATTACTCAATTTATATTTATTAATTTTTCTAAAAGTTATTCCGCTGTTTTATATATAACCGTATTCTGGAGGAAAGTGCAAATTAGGAAAGTCATGAATGGCAGGAACAAAAATTAGAGCAGAATTATGATAAATAAAGAGAAAATAAAAAATTGTATAGGAAATTGCTTAGTTTTCATTTAACTTTTTTTTGGGGCGTGGGGGGGGGGGGGGTCACATTGCTTGGCAGTGTAATTATATAGTAGAGATAAATAATTTAAAATTTTACCTATACTCATGTGCACTCCCTTTCCCATTCGTCTCCAACCTGACGAAATGGAAAATGAGGGAAGGGTTTACGCTATAAACCTGCAAGAACGTAGACAGAGCTTCATGAAATAAGGGCACACATGCATACTTCAATTGAGTTTACTTCGAAATGGTCATAATTTAGAGGATTTTATTTAATTATAATTTTTTTTTTCATAAAAGAAAAGTCATAGTAATGAGAATAAAAAAATTATAATAATAAGTGAATAGAACATAGAGAGGATTTTTATTTTTTCTGTAAATCAGACTTCGGGATGACAGATTCTGAACTACCATTCCAAATATTTGTTCAGTAGTCAAGTATCGAAAGTAAAAGGCACAAAGGCCTTTAGAATAAAAAATAAATAAATAAAATAATAACGCAAGTAAGAATAAAAGGGCAAAATTTAAGAAAGCATTTATTAGTATCATTCGGTCGATACGCCTGAAAAACACAGCCTTTTGTCAAGAATGCCTTCTGCCTTTTGTCTCTGAAGTACAAATATAGAAGATTATTAATAAAATTGTTTGGGAATGATGAGTTTTGAAAAAATCTTATTGACAAGACATCAGGGAGCAACGCTAGAACATTTTCAATGCAGTCCGTTTAAAAAAGTTAGCTAACATTCTTAGGATCTTTAACCCTTTGTAACCATCTCCTTCAAGAGCAAAGAGCGCATTCCAGCAAATACCATTGCACCCCCAACCCCCAAAACGAACCTCCAACCCCCAAACGATTCCCCAAAAATGAGTAAAACACCTCGAAAAAGTATCAAAGATGCAATCCTACTACTCATAAACACCCCGAGGTTAACTCTTTCATCGTCTGCTAATAAGAGTTAACACAAATCGTGATTGATTGCAGTTTTTCCGTGCCTAATACCACTTCTTTTTCTTCTTTTTTTAAAAATAAATTGCTAAAAGCCGAAATAAGTCAAGTTTTTGTTAAACTGCACCGCATAGAAGCTGTTTTTTAATTAGGCTTCAGAACTCTACGACAGTGACAAATGACAGGAACTCAAAATGGGGGGAGGGGGGGGGAGCGGTACTTTCTTTTCAACCTGAGTTCAGAACGTGTCACATTACACCGCAGTTTGCAGCGTCTTCCAAAAAGCAGGGAACATGGCAGTTGTCGCCACTTAAATGAAAAGTGGCTGAAACTCTATGCGGCGCGGCGCTCGATGTTGTTGCTACAATGATAGAAGAAGTGAGGATAGATAGATTGAATAGCAAGGAACGAAGAACTGGCGACTCAATTCTCATGATTACCTCAAGGGGATTTTGAGCCTCATCGCCGCGTCCTATATTCACCAAAAGTGATTGAGTCCTTGAAATCACACTATAAAAAATGAATGTTGTTTTTGCAGTTACCGCTAATTTTATATAATAAACTGTAAAAATGGTTAATTTTACTGTAATAAACTGCAAAATGCTAATTTTAGAGTCCCAAATTTCAGAAAAAATAAAGTTTCCAAATGCAAGTTCAACTCTGGATAAATTTTTCGATAAAAGATATAGTAGAGAAAGTTTGAAAGTAAAGGTGGAAGATTTCTGCGAATGGATAATAGATCTCTTAAAGAAAATCAAAGTAAAAATCTTCAATACTTTACAGTATAGTACCGAAAAAATGGAGTCCTTATATGTTCTTAATTCATTTTAAAAGAAATGCCATGTAGTATATCGGAACATTTTATTTACTCTACGCTAAGCTTTTTTTAATGCTAAAAATTGGCAAATCGAAAACAACAATAACTTGATTCATCTAATTTCATTCAGGAATTAATTACCTATGTATTTAAAATTAAATAAATTTAGGCATACGAATTCATACTCAAGCAGAATCTTCCTAATAGTAAAAATAGTTGTAAAACTTGGAAGAGGAGGGGTAGGCAGGCATTAGAAAGCAAAAATGAAGATAAAACAGATTAATATCAAAATTATAGAAATCACCGAAAAGAATGATTGTTACACAAAAAAGATAGGTAGAAACATTGCAATAGTTGAACAAAAGAAAAAATGAAGAAAAAAAAACACCGATTGCAATAAAGGTAAAACAATAAAAAATTAAGTGAAATAATTACTGCAAAATTTGCCACATTGTCACCAATTGCTACCCAGAGTTTTGATGAACTTACACAGCCACCGGTGCTGAGTGGACAAGATTCAATAAACTTCATTTCTAACTGCGGACATATGACGGTGAAGCACATTTCCTGGAAAGTTTGTTTTGTTGTCAATGCATGGTAATACAGATGAAGACCATTATGAAGCTCAATCGTAAATTGCACGTATGTTCAAACAAAGCATGCAATAAATAAACATGCTTTGAACATTGTTCGATGCTTTTAGCAATAAATGTCATGCACAAGGTAACGTCTTTAAACCGTTTGGTAAGATGTCCGAAATTTTTTGCCTGGTTTATTCAATTCATTAATTTTTCGGACAATCACTTGAATTAAATATACCAATAACCTCCTTCATTATTTGGTTTGGAAATATCAACAAATTTACTTGATTCGAGCTGATGAAATTGCTGAAAATAGAAGCAATGGTTCAAAATTACTCCACGGACACAAGAAAATAGTTAAAATAAATAAATACATTGCTAAATTATTCATGTAATTGAACCGAATGGTTTGGGTAGCTATTAAGGATGCATTAAAATACGATGAGTAAAAAACTTAATATGATAACCAGAGATGAAAAAAATCTTTTTAGAAATACTAAACTGCTTCCGCTATGATATGCCATTAGGGATTCATTAAAGTACAATCAGTAAAATGATAAAATGGTAATAATAGCATGTTGGATGCAATAATTATCCTTGTTAGAAATCCCGAAGTTTTAAGTGAAGATGTGCGGTTTAGGGTGCATTAAAAACAATTATTAAAAATTGAGCTCTATAAAACCATCAATAAAAATCATCTTCTAAAATATCAAATTTTTACGCAATGATATGCTATTTGGGATACAATTAATAAGATCAGTAAAAAATATAATGACATGTAATCAGTAATATACTCTAACGATCTGGACTGCGTTAGAAGTACAGTACGATTAGTAGGAAATTTGTCGATCATGTACCCCCAGCAACGTTTATAAATGCTGAATTGTTAACGCTAATATTTGCATTACATTAAAATACAATCTGTAAGAAATATAATATCATGTAATCAGCAATAAGTAATGAAGTGTTTACGACAAGACATGCAGTTTGGGATACGTTAAAATATACTATCAGTAAAAAATTAAACATCATGTGACCAACAATAACAATCTTTAAAACTCTCGAGCTGTTTGCGTAAAGATTTACGGTTTGGAATGCATTAAAATACGAGCGGTAAGAAATTTAACATCATGTAACCAACAATAATGATCACTTCCAGAAATGCACAACATTTACCCAAAGAAATACGCTTCGGTTAATTTTAAAGCTCAGTTCGAGCCGGTTTTTTTATAACTTCAATTAAATTACCACAGTCAGATGTTTAAAAAAAATGAATGAAAAGAGGCACGTGTCTAAAATTTCGCAATCCATTTTTACTTCACCTGTTCCCCCTTTCTTTACAAAAAGTGAACTTTAAATTGAAACTACCCGTAACGCCGTTAGAGAGCAAGGGCGGGTAAAAGGGGGTAAAAAAAACCTTATTTCGCACCAGAAGCATCTCTGGAGGATTTAAAATTTAAAACAAATTTCAGGAGAGAAATTTTGCAAACTATAAATCTCATCTTTGGCAGTCCGATTCTAAATAGCAAAGAAAAAACAAAACCCAAATAGAGCGGGAGGGTGAATAAAATAAAAGGAAAAAAAAATCCCTCCTTCTCTGAGGGTTTTCCCTTCTGCGGGATTAATTCATGAGCTGCGGGGTTTGGGGATAACTCCTCTCCCCGCACGGCTAAGGGGGGTGGGACGTACGTGAGACCCACCCGTAAATCAAGTTGCCTGGCATGTTTGGATGTAATGTTCCCGGAGGAGAGAAGCGCGCTGGCTGGCTGACGAATGGGTGGGATGCCTGCCGCGGGGAGGGATTCAGGGATTGTTAGAAACAGAATAGAGGATGCAGAGAGAGAGAGAATGATGCAAGGAATATCGCTCAGATGTCTCGATTGAAATTTGAGTGCGAAAAACAATGCATTCGTCTTTCCCCCCTTTTCTCTCTTTTGGTCATTATCTTTCAAAAATTTTGCTATCAGAGCACATGTTTTCTCGTTCGGATAAGCATGAGGGAATTTTGTTGAGAAATAAAGATTTAACAATTGACTGAGTTTGAAATTTAGATTAAAAATTTGATGTATTTTATTATTTTGAACTTAATGGTTTTACAGCGGATAAGATAGAACTTGCCTACGGTACAAGGAATATCGTTTGGATGTCTCGATTGAAATTTTTGAGTTTGAAAAAAAAAAAGAGCTTTCATCATCTTTCACTTTCTCTTTTAGTCATTATTCCATATAATTTTACCATCATATGCTCCTTTCTCATTCAGACAAGTACTTAAAAATCTTGTTGAAAGATTTAAAAAAAGAAAAAAAAAGTTGACCGACTGCTAAAATTTAGATACAATTCGTTTTATTTTGTTTATTTATTTTCTGTTTCTTCTATTTAGTTCATTTTTATGAGTTAATGGTGCTACAGTGGGTGCGAGAAAAATTGCTTTGAAAGCTATTGAAAGCATGAAGTTAAGTTTTCAAGCATGCTGTAGCGAATGAAAAAAAAAAAAAGTTAAAAAAGGAAAAGAAAAGAAAATGTATATCTGAAATGGATCAATCTGATTAGTAAATTTTGTAGACAAGAAATGTATGGAGATCAATATCAGGAAAGCAATAATTTAGCGCGTGAATGTTTTGTAAACTCTAAGATCAGCCTCTTTACTTACTTGAGCGAAGCAAAAGTAGTATTGTATTTGTAGAGTAAACTCATCCCTTCAAGAGCAATATCACAACTTCTCAAATAGTACCCCCCCCCCCCAAATAGAAAGATACTACTAAAAGCACCACCTAAATAAAAGAAAGAAAAGAAAAAGAGAGAGAAAAAAAAAGCGAAAAACGATAGTAGATATTAATAAAAGTAAGAGAAATTCTTTTAAATAGCTTTTCAGCTTGTTCAAATTATTGCATTTAGACGAATGTTTGTAAAAAAGACACTTGAACAAAGCAATAAAGTATCTTAAAATATTTTCACGTGACTTTTACATGATATCTTCATAAATGGAGATGAGTAAGTAGTTGCAATGACAATTAAAATAGCACCTGTTTCTCAAAAACGCTTGATTTTAAGAATAATATACGAAGAAACCCAAAAGAACCTATTGGGACTGAGGCGAGCTCCCTAAAGTTTAAATCCATCATTGCAAAGACAGATAATACTCAATGCACACGTGAAGGATTTAATGGAATCCATTTCTATCTCCAGTACCTTGTGAGCTTAAACTTCACTTTAATAATAATTCAATAAACAACTGATAACCTTTCATCGCTGCTTGATAAAAATTTATTGACACTTTCCACCAATTTGGTTATCGTCGAAGCTCTTTTAAAAAGGTTCCAGAGACTCACCACGTGGGAAATAAAACCACGTCACTGAAAGAAAACGAAAAGAAAATCGACACACATAACTGACGATTTTTCGCTTCCGATTTGGAAAAGCATAATAGTCTACTTCCCTCCCCCCCTCCAAAGAAGGTAAAAGGAGTGAAAAAGTTGAAGAGCTGTTGGGTCGTCAACATTACAGGCGAAGATGGCACAGACACACTGCAAACAGGCAACACAGATGTCTTCCCTGTTCCTCCTAACTCCATATGAAACCCCCATTTCGGTTTTGTCCTTTCAGCGCAGTAATCTATGATAGCCGTTAATGTGCTTTATGTACCCCACCGCCATAAAGAGAACAATCAGTTTACAAGATGGCGGAGCGGGCAGTTTCGCGATGCCACCGCAGGAGGTCGCTGCGATCGATGCGACTGCCTTTTTATCCCCCCTCCAGAGCATCCTCTCTCGCTCCTCTCATTCTATTTCTTCCTGTCCCTATCAGTCTCTTCGGTAGAGAGGGAAGAGGAGGAAAGTCTGCAAAAACATTAATCTATTACAAGACCACGTGGTTCTGGAGTTCTTACTAGATCGCTTTTGCTTTTAACAAATGATTCCACGGAAACTTATTTCATATATCATTTTGAAATTAATAAAGAGTAGAAAAAGCAAAATGTATATTGAAACAGTTCGAATGTATATTTTGAATATGAGATAAATAATGTGAAAGCAGACAAAAAAGATTGTCCCAGTTTTATTCAACTAAATAACCCCTCCCCCCCCCACCCAACATATACACAAACCAAGTTTCTTCGCTAGAAGTATATCTATATAACAGATTCAGATGAAAATAAATTATCTGATGAATTCCGTCATCATGCAATAATTATACAAAATTTTCATACAAGAACGTTTTGCATTTCGAAAATAAAATAAACTCGTTGATTATTAAATTTGATTTGGGCAAAGTTTTGAATATATTTTTTCCCTAGCAAGATATATGTGCTAACAAAACAAGAACCCTTTCCCCTACACACCAAAAAAAAAAGGAAAAGATATGTAAAAACACTCCTTTTTAAAAATCTCTTTGCCAACGTCTGTGTCATGCAGCACTTCTGGCTTACGCAACTATAAAAAATGAGTTCGTTTATCTTGTTAAGAAGAAAAAAAATAAATAAATAAATAAAGCAATATGAGTTTATCAAAGCAACAGCAATAGTTGTGGCTTCTCTGATATAAATACAATGAAACCGGATTTTGCATTTTTCAAGGGACTAGATAAAAAAACGTAAAATGTGGGAAAACGTAAAATACGGGAAGTAAATAGAAAGCAAAAATCAAATGAGACCTGCTGAAAAAAAACGAAAAATGCGGGGGGGGGGGGGGAGTAGATTCGGAGGACGTAAAACCAGGGTTTCGCTGTTAAGTTTAAAACTACTTCTAGTGGGAAGTTAAAAGGGTAAAAAAACCTAGTTTTCTGAAGGTACAAGTCAGGGGTACAACAAAGGGTTGTTACATGGAGCAGCGACCCTGATTATTTTCCTTCTTTGGAGGAGAGGGACGGGATTTAATATCTTGTGTTGAAAATAATATAGACAGTAAAATGTAGAACTTGCACATTTAAAATAAAATGGGGTGGCTCTCCCAAGCCTAAAAACTAAGTAATAATGCGTGGAATACCACAACATTTCTATTATTTTTTGTCACTTCTGTTTCGTGGTCACTTTTATCACTTCATCAGTATTTGAAGAATAATCTAACTTTGTTCATTTATAATTAAGAGTTTTTAACCGTTTTGTTAACGGTATCCAATCGCAGTTTCAGCGTTGAAAAGAACTCGCACGATTTTTGAAGTCGTAAATTATGACAAAAGGACGAAAGGAATTGTTGACTTACATTTACAAACTAATCATGCTTCGAGAAAATTAAACAACGTACACTGTTAAAACTGCGGGTTGCACATGACACTTTTAAGGTGTTAACGTTGTAGCATCACTCCCTATGGCACCTTTTTGATGTCATGGGACACCCATGGGGTGTCATACGGCACCCATAGGATCACAGGAAGCCAAATGGCACCTTCAAGGGTGCCATAAGGAGTCAAATACTGAATGCTCCGCTGGTGCTACTATGTTTCACCCTAAAAGGTGACATGTGCAACCTGTATTTTTAACAGTGTATAAAATACAAATTTGAAAAAATCACAAACACGTGTATCGGGGTTGCAAGGAGTCCCTCTTGCAATACATAAATATGTGAACTTTTCAGTGTTAAGTCATCCGACAAAAGCTTTTACAAAAATTCAAAACAAATTTCTCTTTTGTTTTACAAATTTAGCAACTTTTAATAAAGGTATTTAAAATAAAAATAATGGTGTATTTCATATGATGTTTGAATTTCTTTCAAACATATTGATGTGTTAGTGGAGAAAGTCTCTCACTAAAATTGCCTCACTGATGAGAAACCCATACTGTAAAATGAAGGTACAATACCTAGTCGTTTTCTTCAGTATCACAGTACAGAATTTTTTACTCACCCCCCTGAACATCGACTAAGAGGACTGTCTGCGGATAAAGATTATTGGGATTTTGAGAAAGGAAAGTAGCTGGGGTATAGGGGGATGAAAGAACGCTGGATGGGGAAGAGGAGTTCGTAACGGGTAATTGCATCGCAAACTCATCATAAGCAAGAGGAAGACCCCCCAAAAATGTTGGTGTGACAGGGATGAGGTTAGTGAATGCTATGGCAGGAATGCTGTAATAACTGATTGGGAAAGGGAATTTCCTAGCGATGGGTACAAGAAGTAGGCAGTCCATAGTGATCTATGGGTGAGGATGGGATAAGTTTCAGAGTAGGATAAATCTTTGTGGAGTGAATTCGCATTTGGTGATAGACAAGCAGTTTAACAATTCTCTCAAGGACAGAAAAATGGACATAAAACTGAGCAGTGACAGAGATTAAAAGGCGTAGTGGGGCATTATGAAATCCGCTTTTATGATGGTTGATATGGTGGAAAAAATCCCAGTATTCTGAAATTTCCAAAACACAAAAATTGATAATGACTAAGAGTATAAGCTTATTGAAACGTTCGGAAATCTAGACTATAGGACAAAAACAGTATTATGAGTTGGTTTAGAACCTATCTGGCAGTCAAAAAAAGAACTTGCTGATTAAAAAAAAAGATTCTCAGTTCTCTCAAATACAAAAAGAGTAAAATGATAAAGCACGGTGAAATTTATTTTGAAGTGGGAAAATTGTGAAGCATTTAGCGAAAAGTAAAATCGATACAAAATTCCTCAGTTCTTGTAATTTATAGCTTCGGAAGGGGAAACAAATATCAACTGTTACTTCATAGAAAATTTAGACTGTAACAAATAGTTTTGGGAAAAACAGAAAAAAAGAAGAAGAAAGGAAGAAAAAGAGAGAGAGAGAAAAGGAGAAAATTTCTTTATCTTAATTCCGATGACTTTTTTCCCCAAAACTGGCTTTCTAAAAGATCACAAACACTATTCACTTGTCAGTAAAATTTACTTTAGAATCCATATCATAACAGTTCATCACCAGCATTATAAATGAAGTAATAAAATTTGAAATTAAAAAAAAGTCATCAGTTAACCATTACTTCATCTTTTTTTTTTTTTTTTGAAATAGAAAGGTTAAATTTATATAATTTTTAAAAATTAGACTGTAAGAAACAGCTTGAGAAATAAAAATAGTGAAGAGAATTTCTGAAATGTAATTTTGAGGATTTCTTTTAGAAAACTGGACTAAAAAGATATTACTAAACTAAAGAGCTAAATTACTCACTAATACATATAATCATAGTTTACATTTTAAGAAAGTTGTATGAAAGTAGATTAGGGCACCAGTATTAAAAATTGAATCTTGTATAAGACTACCTTAAGACAAGTAAACTGACCCCCCCCCCTCTTTTGTGGCCCCACTTGAAGGGCGAACAGCTGGCAATTGATTGGTGGTCACGTGAGCCTAGCCGATGCGTAGTTGCGAGACTATGAGATGGGCTTCATAAATCTAGGCAGTCCCTTTGCACGAAAGGAGCACTTGTAGCCAATGAAATGAAGGCCGGAATCCCCACCCCCCCCTTTTTTTTCAATCAAGGGGGCAAGTAGAAATTGTTTCTATTAATTACGGACAGAGCCGTTAACAAGACACTTTCATCATATGGTGAATCGTAATTCATTTTCATTTGTCAATCTCAGGATATATTAATTAATTATTGACTACGTGCTGTCATCGTCATTATAGTATTCTCGCATATCATACATATTTTATCCTTATTTTAAAATGCATTTTGTATAAGATTAGTGAAAAAATTAATATAATATAGATGTTAAGCAACAAAAAAGTAAGAACAAATGTGCTGAAGAGCAACCTTTTCGAAGGGAGAAGGAATCAATAACGTGCTGTAATACCATAATAAACGTGTTATATAACCTAAAAACTCATTTACACAATACAGGCGGAATTATTATTTTTATTTTATTTAAAACAAAAATGGGGTCCAGGATAATGACATCAAAAATGTTACACACCTCAATTTTTCAAAATTGTGATGAGAGCAGCAGGTGAATCATATCAACCAAATACTCTAGGAATCCAAAGAAGTAATGAGAATAAAACAGTGCTGTAGTACTGCAGATTCAAAGTTAATTCTTTATGCCTTTTATAATTGAACTTACTTCTAGGCCAGGATAATGACACGCAAACCTAGGGACGAACTTTAAAATGATGTACCTTGTTTACTTAATCAGTAAAATGAACTAAAACAATACTGTCTTACACTCTTAAATGTGCACATCTGAGTCTTACAAACTAAACTAGAGAAATATTCATGTAAATTTTTTAAATAATTTACGCACATTAGAGAAACAGGTTGGGCCACACAAAAACTGACTTTTGGGTTATTTAAAAAATTTTGTAGGAAAAAATAAATGAAGGATTGTTTTAATTCGAATGGGATAACACCGGAAAAAGTAATTCTGACAAATAAAAAAAATAAAGAACTTTCTATTTTTGTGTTATCCTTCGGTGACGTGATATTGTTAGGATTTTGGAGACTCACCGACATATTAATATTATTAGATAGGTCAGGAAAGAAACGAAACCCGTTTTTATGTAAAAATTCAACTAATGTTACAATACCTCTCAGAAAAGTTTAAAACAGAACTACGTGAAAAAGTATCCACCGTTTTTCTTTTCAGTTCTGTAAAAGAAAAAAAGCAGAGGAAGTGCTTCATGCTCCAGAATAGTCAGCAAAAATGAAACATTAATTAACAATACTATTATTTTTGGTACAAATTTTTTTCCCAGTTACTCTTTGTGTACAGTACCCTCTTCCCAAAGAAAAGGCTGACGACGCAAGTTTATGCTCACTAATAAAGAAAAGTGTCTTCATAGTGAGCGAAAAAACAGCTGAGAGTGTCCCCGGCAGCATATCGGATCAGTATGTTCGCACGGGGAATTCGCGATAGTCCCTAGGAGAGCCCAAGGAACAAAGCCCGTCTTTTGAAGCTCCTCCGCGAAACTTTTGTCGTGATTTGTAAGGACCTATTTATCTTTTTCGGAGAATTAAGGAAGGCAATTAATGAGAAAATAAATTACGGAATGAATCAAAGTGACAAGTTGCCCCAGTACCCTATGGCCCAAGGAAAAGTATTGGCGGTCCCAGATAATCATTTTCCGAAGCAGAGAAAAGTTTATTCGCACTGCCAGTTGAATTAATGATTGGATTTAAGTTAAACAAATCGCGCACTGAGTGCAGTTTTACCCGGAGAAGGCGATATTTATGGGGAGGTTTATAATTGTTTCGGAATTCAGATGAGAATTCTTGAAAAGTCAGCAATGTGGGAATGGATGGGGTGAGGAAATGGTAATAAATGGCCCACGAATATTGGCTTCGCCAACGAATAACAATTATCAGTTAATCAACTTCAAACCAAAGACAATCGGAACTTTTGTCTCACTTGGCAATGGATTAGAATGGCGAGAAAAATTCCGATTCAATTTGGCAATTCTGGAGCCGTCGGAACTAAGTATCGAGTTAACACTTTTTCTTCTTGATAAATTTGAAGATATCTAGAGATTTTAAGTACTTAATCGTGATAAATGGTTTGATCTTTTCAAAAGATTAGTATTCTTGAACACCACTAAACAAATCCTTCTTGGCTAATACGCGACTCCTTCGCAAATTTTTCTTCTTTAGTTTTTACTCGATTTTGAGTTTTAACTTTTGAAGATATTGCGCTTATATAAGATACATGTTTCTAAGGTACCTTTAAAAATATGACGCAAATATATAGCACAACAATGATTGGTGTGATGGAATATTTATGGTAGAATACTGTAGAATATTCAACAATGCAGAAACTAATATAGAGTGCGAAAATGACAATAAATGGATTCCATATATTGGCCTCTCTAATAAAAACGAGTATCAGTCAATCAATGTCAAACCAAAGCCATTCGAAACTTTCAACTTATTTGGTAATTGATTAGAACAGCGAAAAAAATTCGTATTCAATTTTGTCAAATCTGTTGCTGTCTGAAATAAGTATCGAGTTAACACTTCTTCACACAATAAGGAATGTAGACAAATGTTTAGACATCCAAAGATTTGCTGTAATAAATCGTAATAAATGATTTGATCTTTCTGGCAAATTTGGATTCTTTTTCAATGTTACTTTGCAGTCAAATCTTCAAGAAAATTTTTGTAAATGTATAATTAATACAAATTTCAAGCACAAAAACCCCTTAAGATTTCAGGCAATTTTAAATTTATTATGCTTATATCTAATGCAATGGGCAATTTGGATTCTTGCGATGTATTTGTTGTAGATGTGCGTGTTTAACACTGCAAAAAAGACAACTCTACTTTTGCAAAGCTGTGAGTGACTTTTCTCTGCCTTCGTGTCCTTGTTAAGTAAATGTTACTCTTATTCTGCCGTTATAAGAAAGAAAGCCCTATTTTCAAGGATTGAGAAAAACTAAATGACATAAATGTTTAATCTTTATATATGCTATTATATTTATAAAAAAACCTGCTTCAGCTTATAAGTAGAACGTCTGAAGAACAAAACTTTACGTTTCTTTGATAACTATATTTTTGATCAAACAACAAAAAATGTGTACAATTGAATTGCACCAAAATTTGGATTTAGGGCTTTTTAAATTATGACGGCAGTATTGGTTTAATTAGTAATGTTCCAACACTTGCGACTGCACACTATAAAATGATTAGTTGCATTTTAAATGTACAAAGAAAAAAAAAATCCCAAAGGCCACGTAACCATTCCTCTTGCTTTATTTATTAACCTTTTTTATTAATTTGGCGTCGCATAAGATAAAATTTAAAACAAAAGCCAAGAAAGAAAAAAAAAATGAGCGAATAAACTTTTTACAGATCGCTAACTATTATTATCAATTCATTAATGTATTTCTAGTTGTTTACTCACTTTCTTTTATTTGTATATTTTTATTTCTATTTCTTATAATTATACGTAGAATAAATATCTCACGATGTTACATGCAGCTGTGGAAAAATAGGCTAGTATTGCTTCAAAGAAATTTATTAAAGTACATTTCCACCATGATCTCAAAATGTTAACTATTGTAAGTAACAAATTTCAAAAATAATCAACTTAAGTAAGCTACCCTTTACCAGTAAGCTACCAGTTACCCTTCATAACTTGTAACAAAGCGCACTTCAGAAAACTTTGACAATATGTTTATTACACATTAAAAACGTATCGAAACAAAATACATTGCGCACAAGAGCTCTATTTCCAAACCATTCAAGATATCTCAAATGCAATTAAATTGGAGAATTTTTAAGCTAGCGAACCGTAACATGACAAAATGAATGAACACAAAGTCTGAAACTTAAACCGAGATGAGTCAACATGATTTATAATTGCAATTAAAGTTCTTGTCAATGGATGCAATATTAAATCGAAATGATCGTCAATAAGAAAATTCTGTTGAGCCAAGAGCTCCCACTGATGTAAAATTAAATTGAAAATCAATAGCAGCTTATGCATATTGACGCTAAATGTAAGCTTTAATGTACCCAGAAATATTTTAACTAATCATTTAATCGTGATAAAGCAAAATCTTTATTGGATGTGTCTAGAAGTCATCAAGGAAAATAAACGGACTCGCCCGTGTTAAGCTCCGTTCGTCAACGCAGTTCCAATAATTCAAGCTTACGTAATTGTTATTATCAGTTTCTGTAATTAAAATTAAATACCCAGGGAGAAAGCGATATAATCAAAAACGAGAGAAATCGCTATTTAAATCGATTTGGAATAAGGATTAGTTATCTTTGAAAGGCTGCAATGGTGATGCACCAATTTCGCTAAGTGAAGGGAGTTTAATTAAGTTGACTTAAGTGCCAAATCGCTCCTAGATTAAACCTAATCTCTAGGAGTGGACATTAGGAATGAGTTGGCTAATATTAAGGCAATAAAACTTCTGCTCAAACGCATTCTTAATGGCTTAAATAACTTTGTCTGACCCGGGAAGTCTATAGCCAAATAAACACATTTAGCAGCAGGAATAGTTTTCCGAAGTTTTGAGACTCGAAACATTTTTCTCTAAATGACACTTTCTTGTTCATCTGGAGAATTTAGAAATACCACTTTAAAGGTGACATGATGGGACTGAAGCAAATGAGTATTGGTTGAGCTCGTCAACAATAACAGCAAAAGACTGACAAAGATTGCGAAACTTTCCTTTCCCCCTCAGCTGAACTTATATTCTATGAAATGTGTCTTGAAATGGACTATTCGAAAATTCAGCTCTTGATAGTTTGAATTGTAAGCTGAAAATGTTTGGCTAATATTGATACTTCTTAAAGCCAAAGCGACTCGTTTAATAAAATAGAGCATAAATGAATCAATTTAATAAAATGTTACAAAACACATTGCCCAAAGAATATTCGTCTTTCACCATGCTGCTCTTTCAAGAAGACATTTTCTTTATCACAAAATATTTGCTAGTATATAAAACTAAATACAAATATGTGCTAACAGAAGAAAATATCTGTGGTTTATTTTACAACTTATCTTGTTTATTAAACAGAGCAAAATGAAATATAATTATTTGTATCTTCTCTGTATAGTTCTAATTTTAGTATATGTACTGCTGAAGCGAGTATAATTATTTGTGTCACTGAATAGCGGCAACATTTGCTTGTGGACGGGACTAGTACTTCTTAACAGAAACTGAATAAATTTTGAAGACTTTCAGCTTTGCTGTACCTCATAGCTATACGGACTCTTTCTTTACCAAATTCAAAACATAATCTTAACACATTCTATATCTAACGCATTTGTCAAATAAAGGGGACAGTTTCTCTAGACAGACCCCTTTAATAAAGGGCTAACTTGATGAATACAATACTACTCTATTGCTCTAATTGAACTTTTATTGATCTAGTTTAGTTTTGGCGAATATATTAAACTCAAGTGAAGGTATAATTTCTACCTGATTATTGCTCATTATAAAATTTGAGAATATTTTTAGTTAGGTTTCTGAAAAACAGAATAAGAGCATTTGTTCAACGGAATTTCGCATCAAGTAAATTTTTAAATTTATTAAATATTAACTTGTTGAATATTAGATATTATAAATTTATACTCCCTTTTGATAAAGCATTCGGGGAAGTAATTTTTTTTTCTTTCTTCCTTTCTTTCCTTCTTTTCTTTTCGTTTTGTTCTTCAAAAAGAAAAGACACCATCACTTTTTACTTGAAATGTTGCAAAATAAATGAATGAATACAATAAAAAAGAAAAAAAGTAAAGAGTAAAAGAGTAGGTAATTTTGAACGATGGATTATTTTTACTCCTAATAGGATGTATTTCAAATTATTTAATTACTGTTAGCTTAGAAATAAAACCTAAAAATCGCAACTGCTGATGATAAAGTAACGAAAATTTAATCTAATGGATCATTTATGCAAAATTAAAAGAGAAGAAATAGGCAAACGGGGAGACAACTAACTTCTGCTTTAATACTCCTTTTTCAAATGAGAATCTAAAAAATAAATAAAATAACATCGGCTTTTTAAAACTGATTTTTCAACAGTCAGTCAGTATGAAATACATTCCACGAAAGATATACAAACGGCAGTAAGTCGCTGGAAAGCGTCTTTTGAAAAGCTGTTAACTTCTGCTTGGTTTTATGACGAGAAACAAGTTCGAGAGGACCCAATAAGAAGAGGGAGTCAATCTTCGGGGCAAGTAAAGTGTGTTTGATAATGAACTATCCAGTTGCAAATAAAAGTCTGTGTTTCATAGGCTGGGAGAGAAAATATATGGCGGCACGGAACGCTTCATGCTACATAGATCTCGAGTCCGTTATTTTACTCCTTACATGCCTCGGAGGATGGAGATTAAAACAAGGGATGAAGCACTCATCGAGCCTAAAGGGGCCATTCGCATACTTCAAAAAAGGAAGATGGATTGAACGAGAAGTGCCATGCCAGAAGCAAACTTGACGTTTGCAGAAATTGATGTTTTTATTTATTTTTTTGTTTTATGTTTTATTTTTTTCAGATTTGCAGTTATAAAAAAACAGTTATTTTTTACAAACGTTTCGTTGAATAAGTATTATTTTTATCTCGAATTCGTCATATTACAGTAATCCCTCGTTACTTCGCGCCACGTTATATCGCTCATTTGGATATGCCGAGCTTTTCTTTCGTCTTTCCAAAAATTATATTTTGGGGGGAAAATGTTCATTTACATTGGACATCAAAAAAAAAAAAAAAGTAAGCAAAGTTTGTCGATTCAAAAATATTTTCTTGGCATATTAATAGATGAACAAGACTGGAATAGTTTCCACACACTAGATTCATTGCAGTTTGTGCTGCAACTTTCAATCCGTATTCTATCACAAAATAATAAAAATACTTCTTTTTTTAATTGAAAAAAAACCCGATAGGTTAATTTTTTCTTCTGTTTCTATTTATTAAAATAATTTCTATCTTATGTGACAAAATAATATTTTAATAGGCGCACCTAACCCTAATTTATAAATTAATTGAATCGTCACTTTCTATGACCTTGGTTTTATCTCATTTTTCGGATTTAACGCACTTTTTTGTTGTCTTCCTACAAGCCCGATACAACGAGGGGTTACTGTATTCCTCGCATGTCTCGGAGAATGGAGATTAAAATAAGCGATGAAGCACTCATCCATGATTAAAGAGGTTCTTCGCATACTTCAAAAAATAAAAAAAAAGAAGAAGAAGAAGAAAGAGAAAGAAAATGGATGTTCCGTAATAGAAGCGAAAATTTACATTTTCAGAAATGGAGTTTTGCTTAGATTTTCAGTAATAAAGTATCGATTGAATTCTTTCACAATAAATAATAAAAAAGAAGATATCAAACTATTTCTAAAAAGATTTCACACAGCAAAAAATAAACTGTTGTTTTTACAGTATAATAATGGCAGCAAAGGTTCCAGTTAAAAACTGCAAAATGCACAGCAATAAACTGTAAAACTAGCAATTTTCTAGTTCATTAACGTAAAGTAGCAATTTTACAGTTTATTACCGCAAAATTAGCTGTATTATACTGTAAGAAAAACAGTACAATACTGGCAGCAGAGGTTCCAGTTTAAAACTGTAAAATGCACAGTAATAAACTGTAAAACTAGCATATTTAGTTTATTACTGTAAAGCAGTAATTTTAAAGTTTACTACTGTAAAATTAGCAATTTTACATGTTATTACTGCAAAATTACTATAAAATTAGCTTATTCTACTGTAAAAACAACATCTATTTTTTGCAGTGTAGGTATCATACTTTCACAAATCATTTTAATCTACATCTCGCATTCATTAAGCTACCCATTCTACAGATACATCATTATAAATGCTACGAAATATAAGTTTCACTACAGCGGACAATTTATGTCCTTGATAAAAATAAAAACATGACAAGAGCCGTACGTGACGACAAGCATTTACGCTGCTAATAGGAAACTCTAAAAATCATTTGTATATTACATCAGGTCGTGCATCTTACAAACTCAAAAGGAGTACTATGTTTAAGCGCTAAGAGAGAAAAAGTCCGCTGAGAATAATAAATCCTTAGCTTGGAAACACTAGCTCCCAAGAGTCATACAACATTCTGTAAACAGAATGTTCGCACTTTCGGATGAAATGGTCGTTCATCATTTACACTTCATTCTTCTTCTAGCGTCGATTCAGATATTTAAACCGTTTTTGGGCGTGAGGCCTGAAAGTTAGAAAATTTTAGTGTTTCCCAATTCCGAATTGCTTATAAATGAATCTTAAAGTACAGACTGTAAAATTAGCTACGTGATGACTCTGAAATTAAACTTTTTTCAGTGTAATTTTAAGACACAATCGTAAACTAAATCAAATATTTTAGAGTTTTATTATTTGAAAAGTATTTCCCGATTTCAAATAATTTAAAAATATTAGAAATTGCTCATAAATGCTTCTTAAAATTAATACAGAAATAATCTCCAAACGTGGCACAGCGGCAAAACTTTTGGTTAAGAAAAAGCTGCATCATTACTATTAACATTTATAGGAGCCCAGTTTCCTAGAGATTTTCTCTGGGAAAAACTTTTAAATTTTTTTACAATTCATGTAAGAATAAAGTTTGAGCTAGTTTGAATAGTTATAGATTTTAACTAATTATCAATTTAAGTCCTGCACTCGAAAGTACTAATCCCCGGTAGTTTTTGCATACGCGGAACGTGAACAGTGAAGTTTCAGTTTATTTCCTGTATTTATTTTCATGGAGGGGGAGGCATAACATTTTAGGACAAAAAAAAATCACTATGATTAACATGTGCTAAAGGGAACGCTGTCGCTATGTCGTGTCTATGTCATCTAAGCTGTAGTTCGCATTGATGACATTATTTTGTACCAGTTAGGAAAATAAACGACAAAAAAAAAAAAAAAAAAAAAGATTGTGTGCTAACGAGGAAAACGCATCAAAAAATTAAGATCACACTTTCAAAAACAAAAATCGTTCATTAATTAGTAGGAAAAATATATTTGACCTACCTTTATATTATAAAACCTTCAAGAGAAATAAAAAATAAATAAGCAAACAACCAGTTGGAAGAATAAATAGGGAAAAAATTCAAATGTTTTTTAAGTGGAAAGTCGTTTCTGTTATATATTTTGTCAGTTAAAAGGCATAAGGATGACCATAACTTAATTTTCATTAAATTATTCGTTGTTAAACTGTTTTAGCTAGTTTACTCTTTGAAGTTCAAAAAACTTGTTAATTACTATCTCAATCGTCATGAATACTGTTTTGTATTTCCCTACGAAAGGAACACATATTTCAAACATCAAATAATCCTCTTTCCCCGATTGTACTGCTATTTTTCAAAAATAATGATCGTTTTGAATTTAGGATAAAATGTTAACAATAAATATGTAAAGTCTGTTCATAATGCATAGAAAAATAAAATAAAACAAAATAAATTCATAAAATGACGGGACAAATTATTTAGTTACCTTTTTGCCGAAAATAGCTGTTTTTATGAGGTAACAAGTGTTTTTTTTTTATTGATTACTATTAAAATGCATTCTTTGAGGGTAAGGATAACCTCATCGTAAATTCTTCACTTATACCTCAACAATAGTTAACCTATAAACTAGTCAAATGGTGAATAAGAAATACTGCGTTTGAGATAAATAGTACTAGAATTATACTACCTATTACAAAACATTCAGTCACAATTTTTTTAGGGAACAAGACGTTTAAAAACACTATGAACAGTAGGACTGATTTCAGATCTACTAGCTTTCACGCTGCTAGTAGATATGAACTGTCTATAGGGGCAAAGTTCGATTTTTCCTAACAAGAAAAAAGTTTTAATAAAATTTTAAATACAATTATCCTTATTTAATGTTTCGCATTTTTCTTCAGAGTGATTTATTTTTTTGATTTAGCATAAAACTAGAAAACGGTTTGTCATCAAAATTTTAGTTTTAAATTACGAAAAGCTGACTGGAATAAAAATACATATAAAAATCAAAATTAGGTGGCATTGTTTTCAGATCTGAACTGGCTTGGGACGAAGCTAGATTTTTCCTAATAAGATAATGGCTTTAATAAAATTTTAAATACAATATCTTTCCACAATATATCGCTTTATTTTTCAGAGTATGTATAAGACTAGAAAAATGTTAATGATTAAAATTTTATTCTTAAATTACAAAAAGCTGGCAGGAGTCAAAAAAGGAAAAAAATCGAAATTAGGTGGCATCGTTTTTTCTCCCGCTTTAAAGCGTGCTTTGAATTGCCATGAAATTTTCCAAAGAAAGAAAGCAACCAGATAAACAAAAAAGCAGAGCGTAACAAAGTTAAAAGAAGCGCCCAGCAAACTATAGCATCACAAGAACGAAACTTGAATCATCTTCCTTTGTATCAGGTGACGCGAGGGCAGAGCTACATCAAGTATGCATACCACGACACCGGATCTGAGAAGATAAAGGAACGGGGAGGGAAGGATTTGCAAAGGGGGGTTGGGGGGGTTGAAAGGGGGGCTCAAAATTTACGTTCTCGGGGGCGGCGCGCCGTGAATTATGGGGTGCGTTTCGCAGTGGTAATGGGCGCTTCGATTAATCAATACCAGGCAGCAATTAACGTGCAAATGCTGGGAGAATAGGCGCAGGAGCGCTTCGCCTAGCAAAGGGTGCATAGAAACTCGGTGTGGGTGGTCTCGAATGCCTGAAATCCGTTGCATAACACCTTAATAAAGCGTGAAGCGAATAGATTACATTCCAGTGTGCGATATCTGTATAAGGTACAGTTATTCGCGTTTATTAAAGCACACAACATGCTGGACAGCGGAGAAGAATTAGTAATAAACCTGAGAGTTCAATTTGAAGGAGGGGGCTTTGGTATAACTGTGGCATTTAGCATAACAAAGACCACATTACCATATACCCAATTTCGAACCGATTCCAAAATGGCGGTATTTTAGTCGCACAAAAGCCAGTATGTTTTATTTGAGGAGTAGAAAATTGTACTTTATGTTAAATTTAATTTGTTTCACTCAAATTAAGTCCCTTGTTGTCATCTTCACAAGTCCGAATTTCGCATGGAAGAAAGAAACTTAACAATTGTATTTCTCAACAGTAAACGATGTTATTTTTTGAATAAAAACTTATCTTTTAAGTGAAAAAACCTTATAAGTTCGCCTGACAAGAAGTATTGAATGAATCCAATAAGATGAAGTGTGACCTTGAGAGTTTTTTTTCTTGGGAGTTCACTGAAAATGAATATGTCACTATAGTGGTTTTGAGCACTACAATATAAGCGATACTATTAAGGAGGTAACTCAACTGAAGACATCACAAAGCGCTAGGTCAATTGTCATCTTATGGTGTCGGAACCTCATAATCAGCTTGAATTGTTGACAGGAAAATTAAAATTAAAAAAAATTAAAAAGAAGATAATTTCATTTTTTCCTTTACAACTACTCAAGAGGACAAGTGACTAAACTTTACACTCAAATTGAAGGACCGGATTTTCTAACATCCAATAAACCAATAATTAATTTTCTAATTAACGCACAAAAGTCAAAGCCACGAGTCTATTAATTGGACGCACTTAAAATATCATTATAATTGCAAACAAAAAGAAGTCCCTCCGGTAATGAAGACCAGTGGCGTACCGACGGGGGGGCGGAGGGGGCGGTCCGCCCCAGGCCCGCGTTGACATAGGCCCCAAAATTTCGTTTTTATTGAAAAAAAAAAAATTTTTTTTTTTTGATTATTTTCCCCATCAGACCTGTTTGGATTCATTAACAGTTTGTCATTTACGTTAGTAATTTTATTAAGAATGATTTATCGTTAACTGACTAGCTGCCAAGCGTAGATGGGGGGGGGGGGCACATGGTGGCCTGTTGACGCTTTTGAAAGAGGCCCCAAGTTTGTTTATTTGAGCATGTAAAGCTCCTTTGCCTGATAAAATTTTTAAAAAGTAAAATGCATTTATACGGCTTGTGTACTGAATAGGCCAACTAGGCAGCAAGGCTGCGGAGTCGGAGTCGGAGTCGAAGAGTCGGAGTCGAACGGATTTTGGACCAAAGGAGTCGGAGTCGGAGTCGCTGAAAAACATGTCGACTCCGACTCCGACTCCGACCACCCCCGATTTGGATGAAATTTTATGGAGGTGAAAACATATCTTTGAAACTAACATATACAAATTTTCAGCTTCCAATATATCCAAATCCTAAGCATCTAGGATCATTAAAAAGATCTTCAAAATGGCGGGTCTGCTTTGTGAAACGAATTGCTATGTTTGGGCTTAAGAAAGTGAATAAAAAATGTTAAAATAAAGTTTGGCCATTTAACAATAAAAGGATTCGTTTTGTACGGTGTCAAATGACAAGAGCAGCACTTGACTTTTGCTCTGGAGAAAATGGACTTTTTGGGAGGTCATAGTGACCTCCGAGAATTGAGGTAAATGTGGTGAAATTACCTACGAGAATTCTTGAGAAAATTGAACTTTTTTTGAGGTCACAATGACCTCCCATGACCTCCAACTGGGATACCCCTGCCTGCTACCCGCCCCCCGCCTAAACTGAGTCCTTTCTACGACCATGAATAAAAATGAAACTCTTAAAAATGGACTTAATATTTCAAACTTTGTTAAGGGTTTTCCCTCTTCACATTTGGGAAAAAAAATAAAAAAGAAAAAAAAAGCAGGAGTCGGGAGTTGGAGTCGGAGTCGGAGTCGGAGTCGAAAGTTTTAAAATGCCGGAGTCGGAGTCGGAGTCGACAAGTTTTCCTCCGACTCCGCAGCCCTGCTAGGCAGTGGCCTAAAGACCCCGCTTTTTAGAGGCCCCTAAATGAGCAAAAATGTTTCAGTTCTAGTACATAATTTAAGAAAAAGAAAAAAGATTATGATTCCCTCGCATATATTTTTCTTCTCCTTCTGCTCACATGTGCTTTAAGGTTGTGAGATTCTTTGTGCTTCAACAATAAATATTTTGAGTGAGTGATTGATCGCTGCAGTACCTTGTAGTCGGCCCTCCTGATTCCGTGTGAATGCTTGTGCTTTTAAGGTTGACTACAGACAGCCCCAAAAGTGCTTGGTCTATGACAGGGACGTCATTTCAAGTTTTTCCAGGGGGGGGGGGGCAAAGGGTCCAAACACAATGCAATTTCATCTGAAAATATAAAAAACCACGCCCGGGTAATTCCATTGTGACTAACATAACAGTTAGAACAAATTTTTAATATTATTTTCTGTTTGCTAGCCACATTTTTTTCACAATTGCAAAAACAAGATGTTATTCTTCTCTGAATAGATGAGTTGTTTAAGTTAATATAAAAAAATAATAATATTGCTTTCAATTTTTGACGGTTACGGAACATTTTGATCAACGTGACTAACATAAGGGTCATTCTACGCTATTTGAATTCAGATGGCCAATGGAAAAACTTCATGTAAAACTGATTTTATGAATGTTTTTGTATGCAGAAGCATTACAGACTATTATCTTTTATATGGACCACCCAATTAATTCACTGCAATTATCTTATTTTAGCATTTACAGCCGAAAATAGTCATAAATGTATACTCCCCTGGCCTGTCCAAATACTAGTTTTTATACAAGCATGTTCGACGCTCAATTTTTGCTAACGTGGCATAATGTTTTTTGCCATAATCATACACTTACATTAACAGAGAAACGTATTTCATCAGTAAACATTGAAAAAATATTTATTATTATTTTAAAAAAATACACTTTTCAACGGGCCATATCAACAGTGTCACCTCCACCTGGCGAACTTCAAAGACTGAAATTTAGCATAAAAAATGCATAAGAATGATATTGATTGCGAATAACCAGTGTAATGCTGAGTAAAGTTAAAAGCAAGCTAAGAGGTTTTAAAAAAATTCGAATATTATTGCATCGGTTCTTGTTGAAAGTGCTTCTAAGCTTACTGCGCCAGTCGCTGTAGTATTTCTCCTGGTAAGTATAACTTTTGATATTTCATCGTTAAATAAGTATGCGTATGTACAATGTAATGCTTATTGTGTGCAGACATCACGGTTTACTTGAAGTTCTGGTGAGAAGAACGCGTGATGCTGTTTTTATAGGTAATGTGTAATTTTGTCACTTCTCTGGCGTCACCCCCCTGGCATTTTTGTTCAAAAAAAGGGTAAATATACATTAAAACTGTGTTATAGGCATAATTAATTTCATTTTTAATCCCAATTGCCCCTGTGAAAGTAATTTGAATGAACGTAAATAATGCGGGAAGTATTTTTATTTGGGATATGCGGTGCGACTTGTATGCAACATGTCGCATTTTCAGGATTAATTTTTTCTCATTTTATTACAACGTGAAAATTTTTTTTGAATACAGGTCTTATAGAAATGAGTCCGTACTATGATTTTACACCGAAAAATAAGTGAAATAATTGTAAA